>JXSR01S002585.1:34762-53127 GCA_000969725.1 Ophiothrix spiculata
CAATAAAGTTAAAAAAAAACCTGTTTAAACAATTGCACTCTACGTATTCAAATTTATTATGAGGTTGGCATTTAAATTTATTTAATTTTGGACGAAAACTACATATTGAAAAAAAAAAATTAAAAACCGAATAATAATAATAACCTTAAATCAATTTGTCATAATATTTAGTTTGAACTTGAAACCATGACCTTATTTGCAAACAATACTGTTTCAACAAACGACCACTTACTAAGCAAACTGTTTGCTCTTCAATACCTTTTTCCAAATAATGCTTGTTTTGCCATAGATATCGCCCGAAGATGAAAACTGTCACCATCTGTTATATCAAATTCATGTTTGAATATTCTGAAATAAACATTTGCGTAGTATGTGGTCCATTGAGAATTCGGGTTACGACTATTTTGGGTTCATTAATTGTGGTTGCATAGTGGCGAGACATCTCTAAAGGAATATATCATTACCACATCATTTGGAATGCAGCAATATGATATTGGATTTCTTGATGACCTTAACATGAAAATTAGTTCAAATGATTTCGTTTTAATTCCTATTAAAAACATAAACTGAATCTGTTTCTTACTGAGATCACATAATCCAGATAATTACAAATCAAGAGAAAATGTATGCTTTTCTCAAGGTGTAAACTCTGTGAAAATGAAGAAAATCAAATTTTGATGTAAAAGATCTGAATATTAGAATTTAACGGAGATTTTTTGGTAATAAAGCAATATTTAAAAATAACTTTTTTGCAACCTTAATTATTTCATACATTTCAATGGTATGAGTAGGAAAATGAATGTTTTCTGTTATATGTTGGAAAAATGTTCCTTCCTAGACCTATAAATGTCCAAGGTAACTTTCCAAGTGGGCACGACATATAACAGCAAACTATTTATTTCTGCTTGCATAACCTCCAAACCTAACGATAAATGCTTTTAACCACAAAAAGATAATATGATGCAAAACATCAATTAACCCATATCCACACATTCTGCAGAATTTCCTTCCATTCTGCGCGTATTAACTTCATGTTTCTTTCAATGTGTCAAAGTTTACCTGCGTACAACGATCTCTACACCTGTGACGAATAAGACTTGTTGTCCTGACAACCTAATATGAACTATTAAGAAGATTCTTCTATTTTTCCTATATATTATTACCTACACTCTTAATTTTTTTTTACTCTGTTGAGTAAAAATTTACTCAACGGTCACAGCTCATTGCTGAGTAAAATCTTAAAGAGTGTAGAATCAGTTTGTTATGATTATGAAGTCATGTAAAACTTTCTATAATGATATGTGTTAATTAACTTTAGAAATTAATCATATATTATAAGAAAATACAAAGGTACTACTTTAGGTTAAACCAACTGAACTTTAGGCATGAAACTAAATTTCGGCCATGTGCAAATACATACTTTATCCACATTCGACCACATACCTAAAAATCACGTACATGTAAAACTCAGAAGAAAAACAAGCCATGTAAATTATTAGAATATCATCTTAGGAACTTAGGAATTTTGCTAATTAAAATACTGAAAGAGGTTTATCAAGTTTGATTCTGTTATTAGTAAAATAATGCTAATTTACATCCATACATCTTAGCACATTTGTCACCAGAATCGAGACATCATGGAATATTAAAGCAATTCATTTCTTATGGAACAGACGCACCACCAGAGGCATTGAGGCGAGAAATCACGATCTATGGATAAGCTGCCTGCCTTTCAAAAATAAAAATACTTATGTTGAAATGCAACGCCAACATGTGTGCTGAGTTATAAAGTCATGAGAGAAGAGCAGTTAAATGGACACATCAAAATTTGAGCGTAGGTAAACTTTTATAAAGATGTTATTCAAAAGGATTTCCATTTCTATCATTGAATTACTAGCTCAAGGTGAAAGGGTGTGATAAATAAAGATTTAGTAATGTCAACGGAAGATTAAAGGAAACATGTATTTCACCTGTTGCATACTTTTAGGATACCAACTTGTTACCCTCCTGAGGGGTATGACTTGGTATATTATGTGCTTCAGCAATTTTACTTCTTTGGATTAAGGGGCCTATAAGGAATATAATTTCCAAAACATGTATGCATGCTTTCCAGTATACGAAGTATACGAAGCATGTGTTATGGATCTTGTCCATCCCTAATAAAGAGCCCGTTAATAATAAATAGTGGCGCATCCCTTAGGATGGTCGGTCGTTACAATGGCGGATCTACATGCATTACCCACGTCTCCTGTGTCGTATTTATTATCATAAATATAGAGACATTAACTTTACAACATGATGTCAGAAGTTGGGATCTGACACTGTAATGACCCGCCCGTATGTTGATGTCATCCATTCGCCGTGGAGCATCGTAGAAGTCTGAAAATATGACTGATTTGTGTATCGGCTGGACGTTAAAATATAGCCATGTGTATCGCAATGTATTACCACTTCGTCGTATGCTGCGTGCTGAGCATCGTCTGTGATTGGCGACAAGTTTGTACATGTTTTAAAATTTTACCTGCGGCGGCCTTTTTTTCAGAAGTGAACTTTGCGAAATTTAAATCGGCGAATTGTTTCCAATATGGAGAAACTATATATTTTATATTGCACTTTATTTTGTGGACTTCTTCATATAAATATGTACCTGGAATTTTGTCGGACGCACAATTGACAATATGGAACTGTGTCGCAGTATTTTAGCACCGTGTTTGGGAGTCAATTTTCGTGTTTGGGAGTCAATTTTCGTGTTTGGGAGTCGCTCCAACATGCACAAATATAAACGTTCTCCAACATGCACACATATAAACGTTCTCCAACATGCATCGTGTGTTATGTGACCAGATGTCGTGCTTTAAATTTTATGTCTGGACAAAATGTTATTATGTATGATCTATCAGGGTCAATTTTTCTGGTGAGTTACAGTAGGCAGAAATGTGTATCCAGGACTGAACATTGAAGTCTATATATCTACATAAGTCTCCTCTGCGTTATATTCAAATTTATGGACTTTGCAGAGTATCGCTGTAGAAGAAGTTAAAAAAGTGCATAATTTTAGATGCTGAAAAAGTGCATAATTGTTGGATGCTGAAAAAAGTGCATCATTCTTGGATGCTGAAAAAGTGCATCATTCTTGGATGCTGAAAAAGTGCATCATTGACATTGTTGGATGCTGAAAAAGTGCATCATCGTTGGATGCTGAAAAAGTGCATCATATCATTGTTGGATGCTGAAAAAGTGCATCGCAGTTATAAATTTTCTGTAAGTTGTGTGTAGAATTAATAATATGTCTCTGGAACTTTACGTCAGATGCTGAAAAAGTGCATCGATTATATAATTTCTGCAGATTGTGTGCGGAACTATTATGACGTCTCTAGAACTATGTCTTCGTATGCTGAAAAAGTGCATCGATATTTTACTGCAAGTTGTATGCTGAAACAGTGCATTTAAAAAATTACTGCAGTCACATTACATGAAAATTCTAAAAATAGAGCCTTGTTAATTTTATATTGTCATCCCTTCATTGATTATGTGGAAAATTGACTTTTTTGTCGTCGTCTTAAAAGAGGAAGGGTGGTGCATGGCTCATATTAAATATCTTTCATCTTATTAAATATGCAGTTGGTTTTTGAGCAAGACAAATTATTTGGTTTGTTTTAAAGAACCATCTCGCGTTAGATAATATCTTGTGAATGAAAGTTCAATATCTTTGATATCAAAGGACAATGGATAACATCCGGATTGGACTAAGTAAAAGGACTTTAAATGAACTCTAATATAGCAAAAATAAGATCTTTGCTTTATCCTTCCAAAAGAGAAAGGATGTTATGGATCTTGCCCATCCCTAATAAAGAGCCCGTTAATAATAAATAGTGGCGCATCCCTTAGGATGGTCAGTCGTTACAAAGGCGGATCTGTATGCATTACCTACGTCTCCAGTGTCTCATTTATTATTATAAATATAGAGACTTTAACTTTACAACAGCATGCAATAGATTAACATGCTAGCACCGAATATAAAACAAAAATCAAAACAACAAGAAATTTGTTTGGTATCCTGAAAAGCTTTATGTACTTTATGACGTCATAATTACGTAATGCCTTGACAGATTATTATGATTTTGGTATCAATAGAAAGAGGAGACCCTACCCTATACTATGATATAAAACAACCACACTTTTGACGCGGCAATTGCAGTTTCATAGGGGGGTGGGTGGTAACCACCCACCTTAGGTGACGGCGTTGTAGAAAATAGCTTAGGTGGACGAGGGTTAAAAAACAGCGTTTTGAGCTTGTATGCAGAACGACTTGTCTTCTTAGTAATACAAATCTAATGACGCTATTTTTTCACTTATTCATTTAAACTTATTAATAAAGGGTATCTTATAATAAATATCCTCTCTTGGAAACAAATCAATTCTATTTTTTCGAGACAGATTGAATTTCATGATTTGAAATAAGTGTTCAATTCTTGTTTTATATTGTCGTGTTTTTTGACAACCACTTTGGTGTCATATTTACACCGCAACATTACTAATAATGTCATGATTACCCCAAGGCTTACAAGAAGGAATGACTAATATAAGATTGAAACATACAGTCTGATCCATTTTAATGCGGTTTTGGCAAATTCTAAATTTAGTTTTGCTAATTGGGTATGTACGATGACATATTGAAGAAGAAGTGTTGAAGAAAAAAGACCACAAAAGATTTTTGAGCTTGACATTGCACAGTATGAACACTTAGAACCAAAGATGGAAAAAGACCTGCTGCAGCATCGTTAAATCAAGACTTGTGCAACATTGAAAAGTGGGCTACCTCATGGGCACTGCTCCTGGAATGTTCCCTTCGGAGCCGCAAAGTGTAAGACTGTCACCGCATCAAATCGGCAAGATGCAAAAGATAGCCATCCCGATCTCCACTTCGTTGGGACAAACCTAACAGAGACTGGGTCTGTTGAGTTATTCGGCCTAAATTTAAACACGGACTTTTCCTTGAAGCATGATGTTACCAACATGGGTAAATCAGCAGCTCAGTGCATTGGTCTCTTTCATAAATTAGCCCCATACCTGCTTCCACCCCAAAGAGAAATGATCTACAAAGCCTTTGTCAGATCAAAGATGGAAAATTCCAGGACCACTTTGATTGGTGCAACCCCTACCTCACTGTCACGGTTGGATACTGTTCAAAAGCGTGCTATTCGCATCATTGACCATCTTCGAAAGTTCTTGACTTATGTCTTGAAAATGTCTTAAATGACATGTAACAAGCAAAGTATCATAACTCGGTAGATTTTGAAACTGATGTTTTGATTAAACTGCAAAGGCATCAAAATCAGGAAACGTAGTGTGTCAATATACATAGGAAAATCTTCTTGACTTGAGATCAATGCATTAATCATATTACTTGATAATGAATATATTTGATGGCTCACCCCGAAAAAAGTGACTTTGAAGATGATATCAATTTTGATTTCATAATTTCATCTGTTACAGCATTTTATAAGCTTTAAAATGACACCTTCAAGTTGACATTGTCACATTTTACAACAGAAAATCTGCTGGAAATTCTTGATTAATTTGTTTAATCTTTTGCTGCCTATTTTCACCAGTTTTGTTTTTTAAAAATTCTTTCGGAAAATCTCATGCTAGTATATAATGAAAGTAGAATATATTGGAAAATGGATATGTACTGTTTCCCCTTTAAGCAAAGTCACCATATTCAAAGCTTTGATAGTTTTTGATGATGGATGTGAATGATCGTAGTTTTCATTTGATCATCGGAGTGAGATATAAGCTGGTATACATTGCATGGTAAGTCAATAACCACGACATCATCACCTAATGTAAGATGTCCCATGGGAACAGGTTGTTTCGACTTCCATGCCTCATTTGAAAAAGGTTTAACTTCCAATTGAACATACTGAAAGAGGGAGAACACATTATCCCGGACTTTATCATATAACATTTTATGGTTTAAATAGCTTGAAATACCGTAGTGCTTTCAATGCGGAATTTCGGCCACATCTTAGATAAACATAGTTGAGGAAGTCCTAACACTCACAGCGAAATCAATTGGATTTTTAAGAAAAGTAGACTTAGAGGTTAGGGTATTATCACCCATTTAAAGTAAGAAAGCCTGCTTTATCACTTAATGTAATCCCACTTAAATATCTGGATTGGATATTGAATACAAAGGTGAGATTAAAGTAGAGCGATTGAAATGTAAGACATCTCGCTATTATATGGCAATATGTCATGAACGAACTTTTGCACCTTTGACGTCTGTAACTATATTTCCATTGACTTTTATATGCATATAATAATAAAAAAAAAATAGTTAGTTCTAGTATTCATTAATTTCTTTACCATTGTCACTCAAGAAGAAGGAAGCAACCGTCAACTGGTTTCAGCAATACTCTGGAGGATACTAAGAGTACTAAGAGTAAACTATTTTCAATAATATTCTTTTCAAGAAAAATAATTTCATAAAGTCATTACAATACACCGCTCTGGGTTATAAAACATTGGCAATATTTAACAACAACTTGAGAAATATGTATTTTTAATGACAGTTTCTAAACAAGATATTTCATCAAATATAGATGGCTTGAATTAGTAAATGAGGACAACAAACAAGTTTATCTATTCTTACCTATCAAAACTCGCGTCCATTTCAATTTGCCTAATTTTAAGATGATAAGATAGCGATCTTCTGGTACTGAAAGATGCGATATATTTCAATAATAAAATTTAATTAGCTGAAAACTAAAAGAGGGTCAGTGACTCTTCTTATTTGAATTATGTTGACTCAGAATTTTGCCAACAAAGCTGTTTTCAGAGCATATAAATCATTTTTGTTCTGATTATTTATCTTTGCTAATCGAAACATCAGGATATTTATACAACTTTTGATAGGATATAGTTGCAGGAAGACAAATTTTGAATCAATTGCATATATTTCCATTAATCACCAGCTTCACGCTCTTATACAGCTATTGACCCATTTCTTCGTGCAATATTTTCATGTCGTATTTGTTAAACGTGTCATTTAGCAGTTATTACAGAATAAAGGAAATATAAGTACCGAGTGACACGATTTTTCTAATACTATGACTAATAAGGGACTTTTTAAAAGATTGCAATAAGAACGTTTTGTTGTGAAAACTAATGAATTATTTAGGCAGCACAATTTACCGGAGCTCATGTTTTACTTGATAGGATCACCAACAGCTTGATTCAAAGGATTTAACAATCTCTCTCAATTATATATGTTATAGCTTTCTCTTAAACAAATTTAAGATTATGAGCAATTCGCTTGTCGTGATGCTGGTAAATAAACGATTGGACTATTAAAATAACGTATTAGTTAATACTTACTTTAGAGATCAGTCACACATCGCCGTATAGAACCAAACTTACGCATAACGTACATAATCCCACTATTGGTTTGTTTATGTCTACATTGTTGCTCGTCATTTGTTCGTTAAAGTACGGTTGTGTCCATTATGTATACGTCCAATTCGTTATCCATACGGCAGTGTCCGTTTAGCACATGTTCAGTATGTAAAACGTGTGTCCGTTATACGTCCGTTGTGCTCTATACGTTGTAGCCTGATTGCGGTTTAAGGGCTCCGTCACACATCAACGAATAGAGCCAAATGTACGAATAACGTACACTGTTTCTTTAGAGACGTATGCTCTTCACATAATAAACCAAGAAGTTCAAAAATATCAAAATATCTCTTAAACTAGCTTATTGTAAATATAAATATAAATAAATATAAAACATGTACAATCATTTCGAAATAAAAAGTTATCTTATGTGAGAACACACTTCCGTTTTTTTGATTTTGAACTATTTAAACGGTCACTACGCATCTAAGAAATGAGGTTAGGATTTAACGCTTCATAGACCGCTTAAAATATCCTTCCGCGTAAGGCTATAATATCCTTCCACTTTAAGTAGCGAAGTGAAGTCATCCATCATTGGTGAAATCTTAAACTTCCTCTGAACATTTGAAATAGCAAACGACCATGCAAAAACAAAATAAGCTCACCAATAGTAATACAGAAACAACTGAGACAATCATATACGTGGCTTAGTAGTTCCTAGGTGTATAACAATAATAAAGTGTGTCATAGATTTGGCGAAAAGACTCATCAAACACATTTAAAGACAACTTGTAAAAGGTATTATAGCATACCTGTCACTGCTTTTTCTCTGTGTTACCAAATTATGTTATTCATAAACATGTGGAAGAATATTTTCAATCTAATGTGTTTTGTTGTAAATAAAATAAAATTATATATATATAGTGTATATTACTAGTAAAACACTATACTACCAAGTAACAGTGTTTATTGAACCTAATACACCATGCTATAGCTAATGAGCAACAGGATACTATATATTTGTACCGATTTTCTTTTTGACAACAGTTATTGAAACACCAGTGCTCCCATATACCATATGCTCGTAGTTTTATTCTAATGAATTAGCCCTAACT
This sequence comes from Ophiothrix spiculata, assembly GCA_000969725.1. Taxonomy (NCBI): domain Eukaryota; kingdom Metazoa; phylum Echinodermata; class Ophiuroidea; order Amphilepidida; family Ophiotrichidae; genus Ophiothrix; species Ophiothrix spiculata. The sequence continues at coordinate 43,273 of JXSR01S002585.1, forward strand.
CTGAGCCCTTTTTCTGATTTATCTGATTACTGAATTACTAATATCTGGCGTGTTATGTGAATACTGCCTCACTTACTGACGCTGTTTGTTCCTATCTCTACATCTATGTCGAATTCTGACCAAAGATATAAAGACATACATGTGTGATAATGTAATTCATATACGCTTCTTATTTTCCACACCTCTTCTCCAGTGCTCCTAGCATCTCGACAGTGTCAACTCACAAGTTTGTATCTGTGTTTTGACTTTAACTGTGAAGCCTCATTTTGAAGGATCTTTCATATCCTTGTTATATCAGTTTGATTTTTACTATACAATAGGGTATTTCATCATAAGTAGAATATTAGACCCACGGATCCAGAATTGACCTAATTTCAGTATAATTTCCGTGATACGGTAATCCTAATCCAAATCAATCTCTATGAAACATTAATCATATCCTCTGGTGGATCTTCTTTAACCCTCGTCTACCCAGGCTATTTATGTAACACGTCTACCCAAGGGTGGGGGGTGGTACTGGTTGTTGCAACCCCCCCCCCTAAATTTTAACAACGGAACCCCCTATGAACTTGGTTTTGGTATAGATAGATAGGTATAGTCCTTCCTTATCCAATGATACCAAGATCCAAAAAAATCGGCCAAGACGTTACGTAATTATGACGTCATAAAGCTCGTTCGGATCGGAAAATCAGGATTTTGGCAAAATGGCCACCATATTCAATTGTATTTTGCTATAAAAGTTCTAAATGACCGATTTTCATCGGGTTTTTTGCTAATAAAAAAGGGAAATAATAATTCTAACATGCCCTGCAAGTTTGAACTTCAAAGCATGCAATATTTTTCAAAATGGCGACTTGAAATTTTCCGGGGGTTCACCAACCCCGGAAAATGTTATCAAATAATCTAAAATGAGCCGTAAATAAAGCAAACTACATTTTGCGCTACAGGTCATTGTCGTAATTTGCTGAAATTGATTTTTGACATATTCACAATCCTTGTGTTTACTTCAAAACACAAGCAAATTTTCATTTCAATAAATGATCAGAAAAATGAAGCATGTCTGTATAGTTTCAGGACAATCAACAGAAAATATAGTGCTTACTGAACGCATTTTTATCTTCATTAAACATTTTACTCCCTGAAAACTTTTGACGGCCCATAATTGACTTCTGGATATCATGTGAAGTTCAATGAGGTGTCAGTCTAATCCTCATAACATGGCCTTTACAAATATTAATTAAAAAAAATATAAAAATGAAAATGGCAAGAGGCTGCATTTACGGCTGGTTTGAGATGGACAGTCACATATAACTTTTGAAATGTAATACTGTATATATATCTATATTCTTGATTATACGGTTGTACTCGAACCAATCGCTGCGTTTGATGCTAATTTTTAGAAGTCAAAAATATACGACTTAGTGGATTTATCAAACTTTGGTTTAATTCAGAAAAGAATAATATTCTTTGTGATCGTTGATTTGAAACATATCAATTGGACTACGGTCTAACACCCAAAGATCGCCCAAAGATCACCCAAAATTCGCCACAGCGTGTTTCGATGTAAACAGTCGCTGAAAAATTGGGACATTTAGCATAAGCAAATCTTTTTTCATTATAATTCAAAATTTCCTATACAGTACATGCCTTTATTAGAAAATAACCATCGGATTCATTCTGTTAGGGTAACAAAAGGTACTGCACATCGACAATGTTGCTTTAATACTCTAAATGGGAAATTGATTCAGTGCTTAACATTCACATTCAGATATCAACACAAAGAATTTTCGAAGGAACACTGTCCTAGTTTATTGACAATAACGTTTGAAACAATCGCGTGCTTTCCTAATTTGTTACAACTAGCAGCTGAAGGGACATTTAGATAGAACATTCAAACAAATGCACCTGGTAGGGATAAAAAGATGTTTTGAGTTTGACATCTTAGCGTCTATTATTAATTTCAATTGGGTGTAACTTGACAAGATAGTTGACATCAACAATTTAAGAGGTAACATGCTTTCTGAATTGATCAGTGTCTACAAGGAAATAGAGTGTTGAAAGCCTATAACTAGATCTGTCATATTCATATTAATAGTGAGAGAGCATAGCCGAAGATAAATGTGAAATCTACAAAACAGACAATAGATGTAGAGTTGAAAAAAAATATTTACTTACTTTACCGGTGGTTTAAGCAAGATACAAATGCTAATACATGTAAAATGAGCTTAGTAGTAATTAACGACATCGATAAATGTATCAATTACCAGCAATATTCAACACACATTTTCCAAAAAGATGTTTTATAAATTTGTTTTCAAACGTCTTTCTATCATAAAAGTTTTATTAGTAAGTCATAATTTATTAATTCATTTAAAAATGACATATCCTCCGAATTTGTAAAAACAGGGATATATAACAATGGCTACTTTTAATATATTAATTCATGTAATATATTTGATTAATCTTTAAGCAAACTTAATGTGAATTTTTTACTTACAGTTACTTAATATGATATTGGCTAAACTAAAAGATAGAACATGTTTAAAATTCGTTAAGACTTGAACACACACCAACATAAGCGACAAGTGACATATCACTAAGCAATTCATTTTCCATGTAACAAATATATCACTAAAAGAGTTAAGGCGTTGAAGTTTGATTTATTTATCAGCTGCCTTTTACAAATTAATTGCTTAATGTTAAAATTCATGAAAGAGCTTAAACATGGACACAGAAATTGAGTGTTATTTCCCACTCTAAAAATGTTATTCAAAAGGATTTCCATTTCTGTCATTGAATTATTAGCTCAAAGTTCCATTTCTGTCATTGAATTATTAGCTCAAAGTGAAAGTGTGAGACAAATGCAGATTTAGAATTTTAGCGGATGATTAAAGGAAACATGTATTTCACATGTTGCATACTTTGGGGACCGCTCGGACACTAAAATGGTACTCATGCTCGTCAGAATGCCTCAAAATTGGACCATTGCCGTAATTATTGAGCGAAAAATACATCCCTAAATGGCGCAAGATGATGTAAATCACACCCCAAAATACTTATTTGGTGCACGATTGTAATACAATTTTCTTACAAAAAAGGTACTAAAATGTATAGAACTGATTTTTTTCAATCTTTTACTTTATTTTCTCTTCTTTTTATATATTTAATGCAAAACCTGTACAGCACGATACTCAACTTGAGTGACATAAAGTGAAATATGACCCTTAATGGCAGTGGCAGCTTGAATTTACAACCCTAGATTTCGTAAATTGTGGTGAAAACAACCCCTTTTTCCAAAAACGTAGACGCCACTGGTTGGTCCAAATCAGACCCTTTAACGCCACTTTTTATGATAAGCACGAGTACCATTTACCATCCAGAGCGGTCCCCCGGGTAGGACACACTTACTACCTTTGTGAGTTGGTATTACTAGGTATGTGTTTCAGTAAAGCATTGCATTATTATGTATACGGAATATAATTTAAGAAACATGGATGCATACTTTTTAGTGTACGGTCCCCGTAATAAAAATTTTAGCGTCACATCGAATCGATCTAAACAAAATTAATTTCTTATCAATTCAATATCCAGAAATAGGTTTTTAGGGAATTATCCCTTAAAATCACATCTTGCTTTTTTGTTTTTGCATAAAGTCCACCGATTTGGATCTCCCAAAATATGAGACTTTCCTATAACCACCGGACAATACCATGAATACGGTAACTATAGGGATTCTTTAAAATATTTGCATACCCTATATAGTCAAGTTTCGGCCAAGTTTCAAATATCTTTGCAAATTCTATAGGTAGACAATATGCAATTCAAAATGTTCTACAGATTGTTTTTTCGTCTTATTTACTTTGGTAATGTTGGTAGCTTTATGTGCATACTGTAGCAATTTTGTTAACCCTTATCCTCCTAAGCTATTTTTTGTAACACGTCCTCCGAAGGGGGGGGGGGTGCAACCCCCCTCTAATACTTTGGAACGGAACCCCCTATGAACTTAGTTTTACTATAAATAGATAGGTAGGATCCTCCCCTATCCAACGATACCAAGATCATTAAAATCGGCCAAGGCGTTACGTAATTATGACGTCATAAAGTACTTTCGGATTGGAAAATCAGGCAAAATTGCATTATATGGCAAAATATTTGCATAAAAGTTCTAAATAACGGATTTTCGTCTTTGTTTTTGCTAATTAAGAAGTGAAATGATGATGCTAACATGTCTTGTAAGTTTGATTCTTATAGCGTGCATAAAAATTTCAAAATGGCGACTTAAAAATTTCCGGGATTTCACCAACCCCCTACACCCCAACTTCGACGGCCTACAATAACCCCACCTTTCGTGGTAACCCCCTAGTTTTTTCATCAAAATGACCGCAAAGGATGTAAAAGAGATAATCAAAATGCCTGGGGCCGGTTGCTTTTGCGTTTTTATGAAGCGGGAACCCCCCCCCCCCTTCGGAGGATAAGGGTTAATTACAAAAACAGTGTGGTTTCAATACTGGAGCTATATGTAGCTTAGGACGAGGTTTATCCTTAATGTACGATATTTTTCACATTACTTCATTTGAGGCATTACAGAGAATCCAAGAATGTGTAAAAGCATTAAATATGCAATAAAAATATCCTCTCGTGGGAAAAAGCAATCTTTTATCTTACACTTCTAACTAAATGTGCAAATCGGTTAAGCAAACACTAATTTTATTATAATCCGACGCACATATGGTGTTAAATCATTGTAATCAAATTTCCTTCTGGATTTACCAACAGTAGCCAGGTGAAATACTCAAAGCTTTTTGTGGAGGGTTATACATATACCTTGGGAGGGTAATGTGGAAACGTTAACCAACTGTGGTAAAATATATTACATCCAATTTATCTCATCTCCCGTTATGGTTTCTATGCATTTAATTACAAAGGGATTGCTCTCAAATCTTCTTTGATTGATTATATCCAACGACCTATCAAGGAATTGCTCTTAGATCCTGTGATCTGCTCTTTGTCCTATGAAAGTTTGCTGTATAGCGGTGTCCCATCACAGTCATCCATAGTGTCATAATCTGGAAACATAATATGTTTCCAAATTATGACACTATATTATAATGTTTCAATGTTGGCCATGCATCAAAATAACTATCTGTTCTATCTCTGCTACTGCATTTGTCACTTTCTAACTGAAAGTCTACCTTTGTGACACGATTGTGACGTACTGTGACAACTTCACTGCTGGTTTTGAAGCCTGGTGCTGATACATGGATGGTGTAAGATCCTTTGAGTTAAAGTGTCCAGTAGTCTCCACCAACGTCTGAAATGAGAAGAAAACACAGAAAATACAATTTATTAATGAAGTATCTATGTGCTTCTCCAGGAAGATGTTTTTAAAGCATAAAACATTTTGAGGACGTTATGAACACAAACTATGCTAAATGGCTAATTGAAAAAAAGAGGGAAATGTGCTGCTTAGCTAATAATTGTCTATCTAGATACATTGTACCTAAATTTCAACAATGAAGAATGACATCAAGTCCTGGTCTCCATGAGAAATCTTTTAGCATTTTGGTCACTTTTTCCCAAGAAATACTTAAATATGAGTCCCATTTTCTACAAATATATCGCTAATCATGGGGTTTTTTTTAAATACCCAAATTTTTTGGTGTTGATATGCACAGTGAACATACTACAGAAAATTGTAAAGAATGGTTCGTTATTTCTATAATAAATGTGTTACTTTTTTGCAAGGATAACCCTAGGAAATATTCAAGGTTTCTAAAGATCAAAATTTAATTAGCACTTCATGGATTAAACTAATATAATGAACTTGTTATTTGCTATTTACAACAGATTTTAACACACAGTGTTCTGAATTTATTCAGTGACAGGAACTTCCATGAGAAATTCATTTTTTCTGTGAAGTTTCAAAGTTTCTTTAATTCAGTAATTTACTAGGAAAATATACATGTCGAACAAAAATTAGCTCTAAGATTTAACTCATAAAATCACCTTTCCGATATAAAAGTCACTCTTTGCAATTGAGTCTTCCAGTTTTATTATCAAGGAAATGTACATGTCAATAACATTGCTAAAAATTGCCAATACTTTTTCCTGTTTAAAATAAGGTTTGCTATGGAAATTGAATTTATTCTTATTTATTGATATTTTATAGTAAAGGATATAAACAGTTGACGAAAAGGAAGTAGTCACTGAAATTGTGGAATGATATTTTTGATAAATGTTACATATCCTTTTGAGATCTGTATATATAAAACGTGAAATCCAGTTTACACAACAACTTCTAGGAACACTAGATCTCAGTATTCTACAATAAAGATTGTGAAATATATCAGAAAAAAGAATCACTTTCTTGAGCTTTTTAACTTTATAACATTACTGCAGCTTCTGATAATGAATTTTATTGCAAATTGGATCTTTTCTGTTTAACGTATTCATGGAATAGTAAATATATATACTACTGAATTGAGAGACAAATGTTTGTCAAATAAGATGAAAACTCTTTAAAAAAAATTGTGAATAACAAAATGTTTGCTTCAGTAAAGAATCAGTTTGGGAAATAAATTTTTCAAAAAGTGGCTTAAAATACAGGACACTAACACAACATGAATGATAGATATGATTGTTAGGATATTCCTAGCTGGTACCTTAGTGTGAATTTGTCATTTTGGGGTCAGGAATAATTTTGTACTTCAGTACCAGGCATGTTATTGATATGGAATGAATTTATTAATTCTCGCCACTATTTAATTTAAAAAGCTACAGGTGTTTGAAAGGAGGAAGGAAATAAGAATTGATATTTGTGACATTTTTGAAAGGCAACTATATTAAACACGTCTCGGTTTTTTTGTGTTTAATGACAGATTATTCACAGGTAGATAGTAAGTTATTAATCAATTAAATCATCAAAAATAAGGGAATATTAATTTTAGAAGTGTGTGGAAGGAGGAGCGGAAACAAGGGGGTGATTAGTTGACAAGTTTGTACGGGAATGGGATAAGTCAAAGATGAAGAGAAGTGATAAGAGTTTGACATATATAGGTCATCCATCAAAAATGTCTGCGTTTTAAATCAAGTGAGATAGAAGAAATCATAAATTAATCTATTATTGCAAATGCCCTGATATATCACTTGCGGTATTGTTTTTGAGTTCATGCATGATCAATACATTATTAAGTGTTTAGGGATAAACTTTGGATGTTTGCATGTCAGCTATTATTGATGCTTCGCTGAGTCAGACTGGTATTTCATAAATATGATATGAGCCTGCCTTAGGATTGTTTAACACCTAGTTCTGTGATGAGTTGATAATAATGACGTAGACATGTCCGTTTAACCTGCTTGAAATTGTCTTTAGAGAATATGCCATTGCTATATAAAAACTGGTGTCTATGTTTCTGTTGTTATTTGTTAAATGTTGATGTTTACAATACTAATTTGACTACAATATCTCAGATCAAAGAACGAATGCTTTTGGCAAATTTGAAAGGATTGAAATAAACAATAATTATTCAAACGAGAGTGTAAAAATATACAAGTTTCTGAAATAATAAGGGGACATAATATCCATCCAATGCAAGCTTTTTCATTCAAACTAGAATATGAATGCAGGAAAAAGGGAGCAATTTTTTTAGTTTGGTGTTTTTCAGACGTGCCTATAAATGTCAAAATCTGTTTTCTCTATATTTTATGTACAGGTTAAAAACTTAAAAGCCTTTTCTTTTTCTTTCAATTTATTTTTCACAAATTTGATAATAGAGGGCAGAGGGAGGACAGTTATAAGCGTACACACAATTCAATTATCTTTTGGAAATCTTCAAACTTTTATTATGTCTTATAAGCATCAATCTTGATTCTATTTGGTAAAACTGCTTTATGACCATCCGATTTTGTAATCATTTAAAGATATGTGAAATTACATTCAAGTTTTTTACGACTGGATGTATCAAAACTTTCATGTAATTGAATAAATATCTTAAAGTTCAGCCCTAGAGTATGAGTTACCACGAAGCATTTTTATAATGAATTGAGTATCAGCATGTTGTAACATGTGCAAAACGTATTTAGAAAAAAATCGTCAGTTACAAAAATGGGCAGTACGTACTATATCCAAAAGTCATTATCGAAGCCATTCGGGACCTTTATTTGCAAATATAATGGAATAAATAAATTAATATAAAACAAATAGTTTGCACATTTAAGCGTCAACTTGGATGATCCAAGAGAAATCGTATTGAAGAAAATATCTAGGATATAGAATATATTGATGATAAAAACCAGATTTGTCATTTTGATTTTTCCTTGTTATTTCATCCGATTTCCTGGTTTTAACAGATCCTGGATTGGATTAAGATGCTATAAGACAGATCTTATTACGGATATAGATGCTGCAAGTCATTTCAGCCATGTGATATAGCTCTTGTTTCTAACATTTGGGTATATCATTTTGGTCTCATATGTCAGTTGCCCCTCCTAACAAAAACAACAACAAATGACGCCGCTTCTGTAGGTTATTGTAGGGAAGTACTTAAAAAAAATGCAATTAACCTGGTTAGTGTGGACAAAAAGTTGAAATTATGAATGGGCAATTCCTTAAAAGTTTGATTAGGTAAATTCAATACAAGTTCTGTGACAAATGATTAAATCTGAGAACACACAATGCATTATTAGTCAATGTTTGTATAGTGTAGTTTGGGTATTAAAGTGAAGCTGTGAGCATGATGTGCTGTAATACACTAGAATTCAAAATCAAGAAGCTTAATGTTTAAATTAAAATCAAGTTCACCAGTGTCCCACTGATGTGTATTTCAATGAAAGTCAATAAGTAGAATAATCGAAGTTTAATTGTTCATAAAAGCCTAATTAAGTAAAAGCATAATCAATTCTTAACATCTTAAATGCTATTATGTTTGTGTGCTATTTTGTGCTTTACGTGATTTTAAACCAACTTAATTCTGCAGCATCATTCAGGAATGTGGGAAATAAAGGGCCATCATTGGTTGAGGATAGCACCTGAATTGATCAAATAACCAACTGACTTTTCGTAACTCTGCACACCTTTGTTTCATAAAAATGAATAGGAAACAAAATACTCAGATTTTTGGACTCAGAATACATTTGCACCGCACTTAGCAAACACTTTAACTGAATATCTCCCAAACGCTCACAATAGAATACAAAACTATTATATAATGCATAGCATAATGTTTAAAAACCAAAAGATAGATTAACCCTTACCCTCCTACGTACTACAAAGTACTACAGTAAGAAATCAAGAATTAGCCAAAGTCCCAATACGTCACAGACGGCGAATATAAATGATCAGGAAATTGCTGCCTGGGCAAGCCGTGCTCGGTGGCTTGGTATAGCTGGACATTGGGTCGGGATAGCGGGGGTCATGGGTTCGAATCCCATTACCAATTTATACTGCAATTATCAAGTTAATTGGTGACAAAGATGATCAGTTTCTCATATTACACATGCCTCATAAACAACTTGCTATAATAACCCTATAAATAATGGACTTGTTTGATGTGTTATGTATGCTTATTAAGGAATGTACATGCATGGTATACAAGGTGCCCAAACACAATCCGTCCGAAAAATATCCCATGTCAAATGTTTCATATGCCTTTGTGTTAAAAAAACAAGAATAAAATTTAAAAAAAGAAGAAGTTAAAATATCGAAATATATGACCTTTTCATATCTGTGCACGCATGTTAAATGTGTTACCAGTGTTTACACTAATGTATTTAAAGGGAAGATAGCAACGTCTATGATGACATTATCCATTGATTATCTCATCTTTACTAATTAATTACTTTCAAGGTGCCGCAGTC
>JXSR01S002585.1:54602-68949 GCA_000969725.1 Ophiothrix spiculata
AAGCATCAACCATTTATTATTACATGATAATTGTACAAGATTTTGTCCTAGAAATGTGCTTATAAGAAAAAATATTTTGGTAATAGAAGAAGGTCGAATACCAAAGAGCTATTTGTAAACAGTAATGCTCTGTCTACCTTTTTTCAATAAATTCCTAATGACATTTTGAGGTAATTACGAGATAGATACAAAGATATTTGTTCAATGGAAAGTATATACATTGCATGTAGTATATTATGCAAGTACTTGCAATAGGCACCTTTCAAGAAGTAGTTTTGCACAGTTTCAGCAATATTTTCAATGCATGTCTAAAATATTATTATTACCCATGTATGAGACGAATATTAAAACATACTTGTTTACCTACAGAACATGACAAATCCAATTCTACAGTAAGTAGTACGTTTAAATCAATGAGGCTAAATCGTTTTTTATCAAATTTAGAATGATGTATTATATTTCATATTTGTGCTAGCAATAGTGTTGAAATTTCTTGGCTAGAAAAAACATTTTTATTTAGAAACTAAACTTTGTATCAGAATTTTAAGTATAACCTGATGCATGTCCAGCTATCTTGGTGATCCATGTTGAAGAATATGTCAATAAAAGAAAAGAATACACAATTTTCAAAGTGTTGTGACATGGGTTCCCTTTATATTTCAACCATGAAGCTGATAAAATCAAAAACGCGTCTGTTTCATTGCAGAAAATTTCAACAGTTTCATTCAATTTAACATTGATGTGTTTAACAGCTATTGTAAGTGTCATGCGAGTGTTACAAAGGTTATTGTGTCTTTGTGGCAGGAGCATTAGCCCAAATGCTTTCATGATCAGTTTTCATGACCGAAAAATTAATCTAAATGTTTTCAGGAAACATGATTATCATGGTGATTGATCGGCATCAAGAAGACTGACTTGACACTGTGTGACAGGGCATGTTGAGTTACTGTTGATAGCTCTAGTACAAGATTACACAACTTTTAACCAGGTTCTTATAATGTTCTGTAAAATCACAAAGAATTTTAACAAGTTGCTGTCATCTTTCTTTTTTCTATCTTCTCATTTTTGAGACTTGATATATACTTCAATGTTAATAATCATCACAGTTTCAAGATATTAAAAGCAGTTACTTGATAGATAGTTGTAATCTTGTATACCTGGATAATATGATAAAAAACGTAAGACAATTGTTTATTCCTAAAACATTTTGATGAACCTCAAATAGTGTTATTATACATGTATAATTATGCTGTTCTGAGGCGAAGTATACTCCTCTTTCTTCGTCAGAAACTCTTCAAAAATATACAGATGACGGCATTTTTAATAATTATCGATCTCTCTTATTCACAGAGACCACCTAAAATATATATTTTCACAGTGGTGTGCTTTTTTATCGCATTTAAAAAAATGCTAATCGACGACCATTCAATTTGAAACTTCAAAATTATGACCAAGTCAACTTTTATATCACAAAATGTTGTTATTTGACAGAACCTTTATTGAACTTAGTTCTTTTTGTGAAAATGGAATTATCCTTACAGTTACAACGGCCATCAATACTTTTGAAAATTAATCTGAATTGTCCAGAAAAAATCTGAGTACAAGATATTTTTTGTAGAAGCAAACATAGCCCTAATTGTCTGAAATATACAGAAGTTGTAACTCTTAATATCGTATGGATAATTAGCAACTAGTTCTCCGTCATGGAGGTTTCCTAAGAGTACAAATGAGTAATCTTGGAACCACTTGACAACGGCTGCTGTTTCTGGTTGTAAAAACTATATAGAAGGAGAGAAAAATACCATAAAACAGAATCATTTTGAATATGCTTAAACATTCTCATATTAATTTCCATTTAGAATCTTGAAATAAAACGCGAACTAGTGACAAACATATCTTTGTTTTCAACCTGTTAAAATATAATGATTGGTTTCCGAAAGATGTCATCGGTTATCTCATTAAAGATACAGAAGACGGAATTGGTTATCTCATACAAGACACAGGTGTGTATAACTTTAGCCAGTTTCCTAAATGGTTTACCAACTTAATTCCGTTCAATATTGATACCATCCAGTCGATGATATTGATACCATCCAGTCGCTGTGATATCAATCTGTCGTATCGATTTATCTACTCATTTTTATTATGAGATGTAGAGTACCAAAAAGACAAGCTAAAAGTGGGTACTTTTAAATTAATTTGAGTGACATATATGACACTAGTATGCATTAAACACGGGTCAGCTTAATTCGATCTGAACAAATACAGACGACAAACATGTGATAAGCCAGCGGAGGTAATGAATACAAGATCACCAACAGCTACCAACTGTCGGTTTGAATTCAATTATGACGTCGTCTTATCTCTAGCAGCAGAGTGGTGATAATTCCTTACTGCTTTATTATAAGTATGTGCAACAGATTCCTTTTTAATGATATGATCTATATAATGCCTGCTTCCGTCTGGTCAATGGAAGGACAGATCCTGGAATGCTTCCTTCTGGTCAATGGAGCACTTTCTGCCAGTCAACCCTTCCCAACAACCTTAACAATTTACTGCCAAGATATTAATGGATGACTGTCACTCTTGCTTAACAGGATAACCGCATTGATTATTTGATAATGTAAATGACAAACCTAAGAGGCCCGTCTTTATCAATCTTTAAGTATATTTTGAAAACAAAAAAGACAACACAACTGCTATATAAAGATGAAATATTTCTTATATTTCGGTGGATTGTTAAATAAATCTGACCATTTGACAGAGGACCCGTGCTATACGTGATGAATAAATAAAGATCAATATGAGAGGTACAGTAAGTGAGTTTAGTCAATGAAGCACGCGGTCTTTCAAAAGCATGCGTCATTGGTGTCTTAACATCATCCTTCCAGATATTATTTTTTGCTATAAGTTTTCAATTTATACATTTTTATTGATATGAACCGAAGAAACGACATTCAATTGGTATGCATTGCTAGCATTAAAGACATGGCGCAAGTACCAGACCACATTAGAGGATAAATATGGGTGCACCATTTGTGCTTAAGCCTAGTAATGCCCACCAATTGAATCTGAAGTTTAGATCGTTTCTCATCATTAATAAGATGAAAAAAATAACATCTTGATGGATGATGCTTGGAACCCCGTGACGCATGCTTTCATAAAACTGCGCGCTTCTTTAAACAAACTCACTCACCTCATATTGATCCTTAGTCTTGTGTTACTGTTAGGGCTTTTCGGGTAATTTGCTAACCGGGTACCCGACTTATTTTTCGGTTGGGTACCCGCGCTAGACACTGATGAATAGTGTATTATTTAACAACATTTTCTTTTCAAGTGTAAACATACTGTGCGAGTCAAAAAAGTGCAGTACTTAGATGGAAGCCATACTCAAAAACGTAGAAATGTCCTCCATAAATAGAGCAAATACAGGACAGTTAGATCATGGACAGAACTGTTTTTAAACCATATTATTTAAATAAGGATATCTTTGCAACGCTTTAATCAATCAACACCATTCTTTCACCATTTGAAAGGTAAATCCATATCCTAATTAGAATTGCTTTTGTTCTTACAATATGGCTTCCATCTAACAACTGCGCTTTTATTGACTCACCATGCTCACCCGGTGAACTATTGAATCTGGCTTGGTGTGTTAAAATCAATTGGGGTAACTAATTATTTCAGACATGGATCACAGTCAACCACATAAAGATATAATATTGATAATTGGTTTTAGTTGCTAAGGAACATCTTCATTGACCTTTAAAACGCCGACTCCTGGTGTTACTTTTGGCGGCAAAAGTGGCATGTTGAAAACTGTCCGTTTCCGTGGTTCGATGATAATATCGATGACTCGAACTCATTAGCACTTATCTTGTCATCTAACCAAAACGTTTCCTGCTACAACAAATTGCTTGCATACTTTCCAGAATAGCCTGATAACATTAAGTGCAGTGGTATCACGCATTCTAACTCAACTACTACAACATTGACCATTGTGTTTCTGTATATAGAACGCCGTATTGGTAAACTGTAAAGTATGTCTAAAATGCATAGTATTCAAATTTAAATTAACGACTAAACAATCTATAAAAAACTAAAGGGTCTTTCATAAAAACTATATAGGGTCTTAGTAAACTTTTGTATATAAGTACGTTCGTCGATCATGTCTTTATTTCATCAGTAAGCATGGTAAGAGTGAATAGAAAGTTGGCATCATCAGATATTATGCCATTGCCAAAATTTATGGTACTTATGTTATGCTATGATTATCATTATACTCATTTTGAAGCAAAATTCTGTTGCTGCTTTCATACTCTTTGCCGCTTTACAGCTTTGTACCTCTGTCGCTTGCTTCATTTTGCACTTTTCATGCTTTTGTAGCTTTGCAGTATTGTAACTTTGCAGCTTTGTTGCTTCATGTCGCTTTGAAAATTCATTTTACACTATTGAAAAATCTTGAGTGCTACAAGTTTCTCCAAAAATATACGTCACACAGCGACAAATCTACAAAGATACACGGATGTGAGAGCAGCATGACACAATATCAGCCCAATGTTTTAACTAACTATTTTAATTTTGCTGAGATTGAACACGTTTACAACTGGTAAAATAATCGTTATAACTAAAGTTTATGATAGAAATCGCCTGGGTAACAAACAAAACTGCAGTTTTCAATCAAGTAAGTCCTAGGTAAAAACAATTGTTTGTGTTCTTTTATGAAAAATCAAAAGTGATTCATGTTTTTGTCCTTCGCGAAACTTCCTAAAGTTAGAACATTAGTTATTCCATTGATCTTACGGTGGATGTTAAAGTACTTGAAATTTAATCCATTCATAGGAAATAAAATTAAGCATCTGAAGTGACAGACGTTGAAGAAAGATATTGTTGAAAACATTTTCCTTTTTTCACAAGCTTAAATGGAAGTGAGAAGGGATTTCTTTGTAATTGGAGGAAATGTGGTATTACACTTCGTTATTCACATATAAAGGCATCTTAGTTTGTGACACATTGCATCTTGGGAACAAGGAGGAATGTTGAAATCGGGGAATTACAGGATAATAATTTTTCTCCAATGTTTTTTCTGTGTAGATTCCCGAGAAAAACTGAAGCAATGAAAGATAAGTGGTAAACTTTTATAGGACATATTAAAAGATGGTTTTGGTTGTAAACTGCAATGCTATCATTCCCTGAAAAGTTTAAGTGGCGTTGTTGCGAAAGAGAACATATCATATCTCTCTTTTGAAAGATTGTTGGTATATTTCATATTTATAATACTGATTGAGAGGATTATCACGCCTTATCACAGCGAGTCTCTGTCTAGGTTGAGAGTTAATGACATACTCAATGACACGACACATGCGCCATGTAGTAATGAGATTCAATCTGATAACAACAGTATCAGTTGACTGTAAAAATCGAGATACTGACGCTTTAAGACTCATGTTTGAAATGCCACTTACGAGTTTGGATATGGCCTCATGGAAAACAGGGACATTTTGACATAAGAAAGTGGGCAAAAACACCAACCAAATTGGATGACGCACAGGCGTGCGCCCGCCCAGACGCACTTACTATGTGTGTTAAGAAGTTCATGAGCTGAGCTATTGATAATCAAAAGTGTTTACCAATACATGAATAAGCACATTCTAGAGGTTGTTGAAAGTGTTGGTAAATCTCTTGTAAAGGAAGTCTTCAAAAGCAGATCATTAATTTTTTGGATATGTGTGTGTGGGTTGGTCTGGTAACAAACCCAATTTAAATGATAGTGGCTTAAAGCAGAGACACTAAACTCTGTACCATATTAGAGTAGGCAAGATCTGTGTTGATTTTATTTACTCTAAGGTTTCAGAGCGATGTAAAATGAAAACAAATAAAGGTAATGGAGCACAAACGACAGTAGAAAGAAGTCATCGAATTCAAAATCCTACACTAATTTGCTTAACAAACAGAGTATGACTGAAGCGCACTGTCTGACAAAAATAGGTGTTCGCAAGAATTTCGTACTGATGATAATGTATACTCTTGTAAGTTATAGAGTTATAAACATATTTACCTAGTGTATCAGTTGAAATGACAAGAGGGATGTGATCATCAATCTAATGATGTACAATAATGAGTAAATAGTACCATCAGCATGTAAGTTTCCATTAAATACTGAACCAAAAGCAACATTTGATCTTACTTACGTCAACAGCTCCTTGAGCCACAATGGCGGATGAGAGGTGTTTGTTTTTGTTTATCTTGATCTTTTTCATTTTGATACATGACTTTGTTGAGTTCTGGAAAATCTCTGTTTAAATCGACACCATTTGCATGGGTGCGATCAAACATATATGATATGTTTTTTGTACCATAATGGTACATACCCCTGATAAAGAAAAATATAGACATAAATTAACACATTTACGATAAACTAAACGTACTTGAAAAGAAAATACTTTTGTGACCAAAAACACTAAATGACCAAAAACACAGTTTTTAGAAAATGTAATGTGTCAGCTTTTCGCGAATGTCGAGTGGTGGAGTCAGGCTAGTGTGCTAAAGGTTTCTACAACACTTATTGAATGGCCAATTAATTATCTTAAGTATCTAAGCTTCAACCACGGTCAGTAGATTGACCTGGCGAACTTAAAAGAGGAACTCGGAAGACCATGGGTCACATTTTTCTTAGCATGGAGATTGTTGACACAAAATGTTGAGTATAAGTTGACTTCCAATTGTCTCCTTTCTTATTTTGTTTAGTCCTGAAAATATGTTGTTTAGAATAAACAAACTGCATATGAATATACAATTTTTGTACAAGATATGTGGGCAATTTGTAACTATAATAATACATGTATATATAGCAGATGGTACAGAGTCAACATTGTTTACTTCTTTCTTGAATCGACACTCCCAACAATTCTTCGGTGTTGTACCAGATAAGGTAAATTCACAGTTATTTAAAAGAATCTATTCTAATATCTATGAATAAATCTGTTTATATTGAAATATATATTTGCCTCGTACGGTTATTCCCATTGTGTGAATAGCTGGATGAAAACAGGGCCAAATTGTCGTGACTGTTTTGACACTCATTATTGTATCAATTGTATCAAGATTATAACAAAATTCTAACATCTTCTTACCTTAGCTCTATAAACTTGGTAAGCTTGGTGGAAGCAATCAGGGTTCATAGTAGGCATGAGGTGTATTCTAGTTCTATGTTCTAATCTATGGATCTCATGGTCCCATAATTTGTACTGTTCACATATGCAGATAAGAAATTATCTTCATTGCCGTGCATATTGGCTACATATTTGAATTATGGATCACCTGTATAAAAAGTAAGATAAATGTTAATTATTTTATATACTAGTATATTTAAACTTTGTCAAGGACCTGAAAATATAATAAATTGCGTATTGGCAAGTTCAATTTAACTATAAGTTATCTCACATAACTATAGTCATAGCTAAATTAATCATCATCTGACGAAAACAAAGTATCCAACATACGCGCTAAACGCCCTTCACGCAAAGCTAGAGCGCAGCACGTGGAGGAATGCATTGTGAATTCCCAATTATTTATATTCTTTTTTCTGATTTGGTTGGTTACACACGAAGTGTATGAATTGTTGTAAACATCTCGACCTTTCAATATGTGCAAGTTGATCACGAGATTATCATTACACACTCACGCTGAAGCAAAAAGAATGGTTATACTCAGCTCGTCATAAGCATGATAAGCTTCCAGCAAACCATCGGCCGATACATTTAAGCACATAATCAGCAGTAGCTTACAGTGTGATACAAAGTAACAGGTTGAGGATATAACCGGAATCTAGCCGATTAAGAAAAAATTCTACATCAGACAGATACCTGATGATCTGTTAAGATGACAAGGTGACAAGATATTCCTCTTTCCTCGTCTTAAGCTTGTTAACACCCTTATCATACCGCTTGTGTGGACCCATGATCTTGCCACAGTAAACATTATGTCAACTAGGCAAACTTCATGCTCGCCTACTACAACCATGCATATATTTGTACCATGGATTTTTCATTAAATACTGTATTTACTATCAATTTTTGTTGTTTAAGTAGTTTGCTTATAATGAAGCACAGATAGATTAGATGAAATCTTTCTTTTTTTTGTGTATAAATCTTAATGGCAGGACTGTCAGATGTAGATATGTTTTCGGGTTAGGAATTAATATAAATAAATAAAATTTTATTTGAACATATGTCCAAATGCACGATGAACTTACTCAATTTGTCATTGAAATATCGAGGTTTTAGCTGTATTTTAGAAATTTTTCTTTCATAAAGATGATATAGAGGTGTACATGTCACGGATAGATTGTCAAATATTAAAGATTTTAAGTTTGAACATACGATATCACTCGGTAATGCAATTTTGAAAGCAAGTTTGTAAACACCTAATTTGCCCGAGGAATGAATACACCTTTACCTAAAACAGGAACAAAGGTGTTATTGTAGACTGTGGTACGGATGGAGGGATGTGCATCAATAAAAACAAATGGTGTTGTACAAAATACACATGGCATTGCCGGGCATTCGAGGAATAAACTGTTTTGGGTACATATTAGCTGTGATGTCCTATCGGAATCATATTACATAATCGTGGTGTTGATGTTGATGCTCTTCACATGCATATCGCCCCTACATTCGCAAAATAACATGAAATTACACAAATAATCTATAGTCTTGCTATATTTAAATTTCTTTCCTTGAGATTTGTTTTTGGTTTAAGTTTCTTCCACAAGTTTCTACAATAATATATATGGTCTAGATATCATTAGGTTTTTGATTTATAGATTGATGCGCGAGTTAAATGAGACAAAATTAATGCACGCGGTCAATTTTGATGCGTCCATTTCACGAGGCCCGAAGGGGCCTAGTGCCTTAGACATTAATCAAAAGCGCATTGATTTTATCTAATTTTACAAGCTAAATGGAATGCTAATTTATTATTCTGTAGCGCCAGATAGACTTCGTCATTCTTCTTCTTCTTCTTCTTCTTCTTCTGTCTCTTCTTCTTCTTCTTTTTCTTCTTCTTCTTCTTCTTCTTCTCCTTCTGTCTCGTCTTCTACTTATTCAAAATATATATAGGGAGAATCACAGAACAATCATTCTATAATAGATGTTTGACCTATACCTTACACCGAAAAGTTAGAGAAAAACAACATTACACAACCATTGAAAACAATCCGGATAGGAAGTCAAAAATGATACACTTAATAATATGTTAACATGTATCAGATATACAATGATACCGCGTCAATTTGATATCAGTCAAAACATGATTCCTGCACCTAGAGGCACAGATAGAACGGACCTTCGATCTGTACCTTGAAGACAGATAGGATACCCGACGTCTGAACCAGATACCAGGAACACCCCTGCCCCTATTAGGAATGTCCTATCTGCCTGGTGCAAACTGTTCCGCCCGTCTGGGAGACAACTGGGTTACCTGTCTGCCACCCAAATATGTAACGGTACCTTACTTGGGTTTGGCATCCAATCTATCAGACCTTAAAAGAGTTATTTGTTGAAAACAATGATGGTGCAGCTTTAAAGAAAAAATAGCATACGGTATAACAAGAGAGCTATGTGAAATATGTGAAGAGGACTTTCATTCCATACACAATGTATATACAAGGTATATTCTGTTCTACAACAATCTTGTCTATCATAATTCCGATCTGTTGTCAAAGTAGATTATCATGATGCTGACAATATTAGTGGCTATCCAAAATTTGGAGACACGTGTGATGTTGGTCGAATATTCATTGATAGTCTTTCTGATGGTCCGTTCTCATTCAAAAATGCAGGGAAATTAGATCATTGCACATTATATTTGGTAGCACGTGAATGCATAGGTATGACTCTCAGTCATTGACTCCAATATTTTTGTCTTGCACTAATTTTATTTAAACAAACAAATGATATAATACTGTATCTGTATTGACATAACTTGACTTCTCTTTTTTATGTTTATTATCTATGTGGATCGAGATATATATAGGACCTATGTGATTTTTATGTACATCGCAATTCTTTACTGCACACATCTAAACCTATTCTGAAGGGACAGATTATCCTATCATTGACAGTTAGAGTTCAAAGAGTCCCGTTTAACATCAACATTCTGGCATCTAGTGACTAGTGTTAACGAATGGACCCATCCCACGGCTGCTACAGTTTCCCGTACTAGGTCCCCAAGTTCAATATGGAACAGCCCCACCCTAACACCTGGGAGAGTTCTTGACATTGGAGGCTGAGTCTCATCGAACTACAGGAAGACTCTCAATTGCAAACTTGTCGTCAGCCATGTTAGGAGAACATTACACAGTTGATGCAGACTATACACACAAGGGAATATCGCCTAAAGCAGTTGCATCACGCAAGGGTTGCTGGACAAATTGAGAGTTTAATTTAATCGCTATCAGTCTTATCGGGGGCCGGGGGGGATTTCAATCTGTCGAAGTCTTCATGACGTCACAGGGATGTCATCTTATGTAGAGTTGCAATTTTTACTAACTCATCAAGGCAAATGCTTCTTGGCTTCATGAGAGTCATCGTGACTCCTCATGAGAGTCAACGTGACTCCTCGTGAGAGTCAACGTAACTCCTCATGAGAGTCATGGATGCTGGACTCCCTTTTAAGAGTCACTTGACTCCCTTTTGGCTTTCAGTGAACACAAAGTTGCCATTGCTACCACATACACACACATACACCCACCCCCACCCACACACCTCATCCACCACACACACCCCCACACAGAAATCAAATATAAAAATCCATCAAAATGTTTGATAGCATTGTATATAAAAAGTTAGTTAATATTGAATGACATTACTTTAAAAATCTGAATTTTCATGGAGTGACATAACGAATTAAAGGCAATGTACACGTTTAAAAAATATACATTTTCTGTATATTTTTTAAACGTGTACATAAACGTGTACAACGTGTTCAATATCTTATTTTCACATTAAAAATATAACATATTACAAGACCTCTACATTAGTAAGTTACAAACATCGTAATGAATCCCCTCTGACAGATGGCTTAAAACATCACCATGGTCACGGTGATCGTAAAAAAGACATATTTTAACTGAAACATCGGCCTCATCTTTATCTAGTGTTTCTTGCGTCTTTCGCACTTCCTTTTCCATAAAAAATATTTGTAAATATTTTGATCTTTTCCAAATGATGGTTTCCGATGAATATTTATTCTCTTTCGATTTTTTTTTACGCACTCGCATGCTTTTCAGGTTAGATATAGAATTTTGCGTTAACCATTCTCACCTATCATGTATAATTGTTTAACTTTAAATTATCTAAGAATTTTTTTACAAAAATATTTTGGTGAGTCTGTCTAATCTAAAAGAACAGAACAACAAACAACGGAAAATATCAAAGAAACAAGTACGTATAACTCAATTATGGTGAGTTTTCAGGTCTATTGAAATTTCAAGTTTTTAACGTACACTGTAAAAAAAGTTGTGTTAAAAATGTGTTAAAAGGGAACATGGTTAACAGGATGGGTTAAATTTTGCACAATATTGGGTAAAATTTGACACAATGTTGGGTAAAACGTGCACCATTACCCAAGATTGTGTAGAAAATAAACCAATATTGTGCAAAATTTAACCCAACCTGTTAACCATGTTCCCTTTTAACACAATTTTTTACAGTGTATGTATGCTTAGAATAATGCGATAAATCCCATACCATTGGAAACAGTTTAACATCGAGCGTTGAAATCTATTAAACTATAGAAAACAGCATTTTTGAATGAACTCATTAGACATAAATGATAACAATATTTTACCTTGCGGTTATGCATTAGTAATGGAACTTTTATGTTAAAAAATCATGATGACTTGAAGTTCCCTTTATAAATCCTAGTTTTTTCCTACAACTAAAATAAACAAATTCTGTCGCCTACCCCCAGAGAAATTTGTGACTAAAAATACATTTTGATATTGAAAAGAATAAGAATCAAGCGCATTATGCGTAGGGTTGACATTCAGTTGGGAAGTGTTAGCGGAAAGCTATTGTCAGGAATCGTCGGGTAATGGGATAATATATTACTCCAAGACAAAAGAAAATACACAAATGGAACCCCCAAATGTTCAAAATTAATCCAAAAACTTGACGACAAATCCGAAATGTTGATATATGGCTTCATAAAATATAACTATTCTACTGGAAGGATTTCACTCACATAACGCATAAATCTGACATTCAAATCGGAAACAAAAACGGAAGTCTGCTGTCGTAACAGGGTATCGAGTGTAGATTATTGTTATAGACACGAGTAAACTTTTATCAAAAATTAGCGTTATTTTAACCTAATCTGATGTGAACTTATGTGAACCAATGCAAAGTACATTATAAGTCGGTACAAAGATAATACATATTCACACATTGAATGGGGCAATTTATCAATATATATTGTTTTATGTATATACAATACATAAGGGTGCATTATTATAAGTAAATGCCAGAGTCAGTTTTTCACTTTCCGACTATTTTTGACACTGGATCCCGTCTACTTCGCTTCACTTTATCTACCTTTACCTACACTTATGTATAAAATAGCAATATTTTGGAACAAATTACAATGAACTTTTAGGTAATGACGTATGTAGAAATAGCATTCAACGAAAAAATTGCAGTTTCCTTCAAGTTCGATGAATAAAATAGGAAGGTATTAGTTCACTCAACTGGTCGATAGGCCTTGTACCTTGTCAACAAAGATTTCAAATTTTAACAGCATGTTTATGACTTTGTGTTCATAGCAGATGTGCGTCTGCGTTTAAAACGAACGGAAACAACAGCCAAAAAATATTTGGCAAGCCGGTATATTTGAAATTTTGATGTCAAGATCTCTGTCAGTCAGAGCTATCTTTTCGATAGATGTCAGATTTGTATCTATCCAACAGCCAGCGAACAGCAAAGTTAGAGAGTTAAAGTAAGTTAAGTTCAACCACGTGACAAACTAACCACAGCTAAATTGTTAACAAAGATAGTGTTAGCAAGGTTGCAAATATTCATGGCAAGGATTTAGCAAGGTTACTTGGACAATCACAAAGTTGTAGCAATGTGGTTGTTGCAAGATCACAGGTACTTCTGGCATTAGCCATGATCAACTTGAATATGAAAACTTGTGAAAGCTTGTTGAATCAAAGAAAGACTTTAATAGAATCAAAACAAACAAACAAAGTCATATTACTTGCTCTGAAAAGACAATTTTCAGCCAAATTCGTTTCTTGGGATTCTGTCAGCAGTGTTTCTATTTTCCTAAAATTTGAAATTCCAAATGTACGGCCAGGGATTTAAAAGTTCGATATACTTAACAACATGATCTCTTCACTAAAATAAGTTGTTAGTAACAAAGAAGTTTAAATTTTAAGAATTAAGCGATTTATTTCTAGAAACACTATCACTGAATGAGAAATTCAAAGCACAAATAATTGTCTGTGTTAGTATAAATATTCAAGTTCAACGAGAATGGTCATGGATATAGTAGTTGGAAGTACTTTCTAAAAATGCAATACAATCAGTAGGTGTTGAGGAAAATTTACCAATCATTGCTAATGCTTTTAAACTGACAGGATACGAAACGATATTTTAAAAGTATCTTTTCGTTTCAGTGTGTCAATCGTCTAACTTCTGAAACACATGTATATAGGCCCGGCGGCTTGTCGTTTAAAATCGTAAAATTAAGCAAAATATATCAAAATGTAGGGAGTCACTTAAATTATTTGTCACAACAGATACGACAAACTAAAGAGAAATAAACTGGTATAAAGTTAATCGGACCTTCAACAAATGAATTAGACCTTCAACAAACTGCAAAAATATTTAAAACAAATCAAAATGTAGGTAATTGTTGAGAGCTAGCATACCCTGAATTATTTTCAAGACAGATACGTCGCGTTAAACAGAAATAAAGTGGTACAAATTAATCGGACCTTTTGCCACAGTCATGTGTAAATATCCATCCATTTTCTTGCATTGCTCGCCTTCGTGCTCAAAATCACTACGCACACAGTAGTGTTATCATCATTGGTCATGATACGAAAAGTTAATTGTTCATAAACGTTTCAAACCTTACCCCTTAAGTTCATTTACATCTATCCAGATACCTTTAAATGATGTAATCGATCCGTCATGTGAAAACGTGAGCAATTATGATCAATACCTTTGTTTTATGTCTGTCTCTCATGTTCAGGGATTTAGTCAAACTCTCCACAGGACCACAGGAAGTGATTGTTACTTCGCGACAAAAGACTCACTGATCTAGTGTTTATATAAAGTGG
>JXSR01S002585.1:73824-91603 GCA_000969725.1 Ophiothrix spiculata
GCAAAATGTCCACTCTAGCTGGCGGCTAGTTTGGAGTCAATTTTCATTAGCTCTAAATTTTATGACGATTTCCATCTTTCCACTATCTCAATGTGCATCTTTGTGATTTATAAATCTGCCTCTGCTAGCTTATGGCAAAGTTTTATGCAAGGTTCCATCAAATTGAGCGGGATTCAATGAGCAATTTTTTGGTTAATAAATCTGCCTCCGGCAGCTTATGGCAAAGCATCTTTCTTTTAGTTTTATTGTTATTTAAGAGGGAATTTTCAGGCATTCACAAATGCTATTATGTCTTGAACCGAATAGATTGCTACCTGATCGAGAAGTGAAATAATAGCTATTGTTATACAATCTATTGACGCTTGTACAAATTCCGAGGCTATATAATCTTTGGATGCATTTGTGAATTATGTTGTAATGATACCTATATAATAGAAAGACGTTTGTTACCATATTTATGAAATATTACCTTTTTGGTAAATGAATGTTGCCGGATGTTTTTGTTGTTATCATTACTACTGCTAAGCTCATTCTACAATATGTTAGCATTTTGTTTCTTTCCCGAACTGCCGGTAAGGTAAATAAATAATATTTTCAAGAATTTTTCTATTGTCTGTTTTGTATCTTTCACGTTTCTTTCATATCCTTGGCTATCAGCCTAAAGAACTCTTTCTTTCTTTTTTTTCTCTTTGACCATGTTCTCTTAATCTTAATTAATATGAGAGATATAGTTTTCAATACTCCTTTTCCTTGTAGAAACTGATTATAGATAATATGTTGCCTCATAGATTGTCGGTGTCAACTATCTTGTCAAGTTACACCGAATTCAAATGAATTATAGACACCAAAATGGCATACTCAAAACATCTTTTATCCCTACCAGGTGCATTATAGTTTGAATGTTGTATCTGAATGTCTCTACAGCTGCTGATTGTAACAAATTAGAAGAGCATGCGATTTATTTCAAATATAAATAAAGTAGTACAGTGCGCCATGTGTTGAATCTCGATTTGAATGTTAAGCACTGAATCATTTCCCCATTTAGAGTGTTAACGCAACATTGTCGATGTACAGTATCTTTTGTCACCTTAAGAGAATGAATCCAATTGTATTGTCATATATAGACATGTAGGAAATTTTGAATTAAGATGAAAAAGATTTGCTTATGCTAAATGCTCCCAAAGGACTTTAGGTTTGTTTTGTTATATAAAACAGCTAACTGCTTTCATGTTGAAAATTAAAAAGTACAGTATTTCAGCGCTGTTGCGTTTCTATAATAAATGGGTGTTGGATCTTAGTCTATTTAATCTCTATATTTTCAGTTCAAAATGTATATATTGTTTTCTGAATGAAACAAAAATTATATCAATTCACTATTGTATATTGTTAACTTCTGACAAGAAACATCAAATGCCGGTATCGATTCAAGTTCAACCGTGTAACTATAATCAAGAAAATCAATAAAGAGATTTTTTACATATACTATAATATTCATTTCAAAATTAACATAATATATTTGTGTTTAACACACATTTCAATTACTTAAAACGGAATGGGGTATTAAAAACTCCGAGATGTTATTGCATGTATCAAAATCCAGGAAATTATGTGACAGTCACATGAGTAAACTCTCATTAAGATTGACATGCTGTATAATATTGTATGTTCTGGATATTTGCGTCTATCACATAGAACAAGATAAATTAATCATTCACGCCAGTGTCTCTCCTTGGTTACCACTTTGTTACGTTTACGAAGCTTCAAAAAAGGGAAGTATTGTCGTTACATATTAATCCTTTAACTTCTGAGGAAAATTAATGATTTGAATTTACTTAACATTAGGGAAAAAAGGTTAAAAAGGCAAGGCACAGTTTACCTTACTGGGTAAAGAAACAGGACTGTTTGGACAGCTCAAATTGGTGAAGTTGGGCGCTAGATTCGCATGAAGGATTAATATGGCGATGCACCTTTCTTGGGGCTATAAAGCTGAAATGATACCTATGTATTACAAAAGGATGAAATTAATAATTATAACTTGTATAGGTTTGATAATACTAAACACGCAGCAGGGAGATACACTCTAATCAGTAAAAGGTGCAAAAATATGCAGGGTAAAACCAGCAGTAGAATAATTAACCAATCCCATGGTAAATCTGGTACTGGAATAATGGCATCAGACTAAGGATTTCCATCATCCTGCCATTTTAAAACGATACGGTATTGCATTTTAATACATAGATTAGATTTAGATTAGACTAAATTAGATTAGATTAGATTAGATTAGATTAGATTAGATGCAGCAGGCGTTTGACTTTTGACTAAATCCGCTTATCAAAGTGTTAAATTTTATACCTGCAGCTGCATACTGATCCGTATTTGAAGTATTCCATGTTTACCCTTTTTTGCTGTCTATGTCCATTTCCATGTTCCATGGTTACTTCAAATCAAGTAGGATGGGATCAGTATACGAAATAATCTACCGTCTCCATGAATTTCCTAGATACCATAAAACATAACATGTATCATTCAGATTAGGTGATCATATTTTAAATGATCCATCAAACTTCGAAAATATCATTGAGCTTTCAGTAGCATCCGTTTAAGATTGATCTAAACCTCAAAATCTATCTATCTTTACCATTTAAGTACACTATAAATTAATATAAGATCCATTCAAGTACCTTTTTATATCCAATCTTGTATTCCCGTATGGTTCTTAAATGTGTTTTCAAAACTAATCTCATTAAAACATTCTTAGTTTAGTACCGCTCTTAAAGTTAGATAAGTGAGGTAAGAAAACAACGTCTCGCTTGTGTTTATTCGGTTTTACAAAACATCCGTCCAAGTGGTTCTTGGTTTCAAATTTCGAAATAATGATTTTGTCTGGTAAAATACCACTGCACTTTTCATTAAAAAAAATACTGATGATGGGCATTGAGAATTTCTGCCATACCATGTGGCCACAATATATTGTTGTAGACGCCAAGTTTACTACGTACATGTAGATGTTGATTCCCTCGCTGTGCGTACTTCCCGCCCAGTCAATACAAATGATCCATTATACCGTAATAATGATTGAATCAAAAAGATATATTTCTGTAATTTTGGGGCTAATACGTTTATGTACCATTACCACAGATAAGTATACAGAATTAAACGATGATCTGCTTTATCAAACGCATTTACATGTCACTTTCGTACTTGTGTCTGCTTGAGGTATAGTATTAACCATCTCCAGTCTGGAAGGTTTGGTTTCAATAATTGAATGTCAATTCTGAAACTATGCCACAATACAGCTACTAGTATTATGATTACGGTAACATAAATTGGTTATGTATAACCACAGGAATACAAACCTTAGATGGTTAGATTTAACTAGATAGAACTATTTACTTATATCTTATGCACATATCTAAAAGGAAAAAAAATATACCCAGTACATATCTTCTAAACTTAAAATTGGTTAATAATAAACATTTTCTCTTTTTGATATTTATCAAAGATGGCAACCTAAATTTATCAAACTAGAACGTTTCGATAATGCCCAAGATAGGTCATAGATGTGGAGGGGCAAGTATCCATAAAATACCATACTTTTTGGACACATGATTCGTGTTATAGGTCGTCAGTTCGAAATATCAGGGACTAGCCTAAACATCTGTATTTTTTTCTATTTCGAACTTGAAGATAGTCAATACAAAAGGGGATTAGGGTTTCGACGTCTTTCAGGAAAAGTACGAAGACATATTAGCGACTTTTAATAAATATAGATGTTTTAATTAACATGATGTATAATACAAAAGAAAAATATTTGAACTTTAATTGGGAAAAAAACCTGTTGCATGTTTTGAGTTGGAATGTCCTCACAAAGGAATTAAAGAATGATGCACGTGTTTCTATCCTGTGTCTGTGTGTGCATGGATGATTGACCGAAGATGAAATAATTATGTGATGAAAACACTCAATGAAGTAAGTATCTCATCCGATTAATCGCACACGAGGAAGTATGAGTTTTTCTGAGTGTACATTCAAATTTATTTCTATCTTTATACTCTATTGTCTGTAGATATATCTGCTGAGGAAATTGGAAACATAAATGAAAACCGGGTTTCACGTGATCTTCAATACACCTGTACATGTCGCTTTAGTGACTTTGTGATATTTAATTTTGTCGTACCACAAAAGTCAGTGATTCATTTTTTTTGTGGTTTTTGTTTGTTATCTTTTAGAGCAACGATCTTTCTTTTCTTTTTATGTTAAAAGTGTAGGTTCCGATCACATTCTCATTCCCAGGGCTCAACCGGAAGAAGTATATTTTTTGATACCAAATGAAAGCCCATATTTTTCTGATTACGAATCAAAAATTTCACCTCCAAATTCTCGATAGTTTCGGAGATATAGTACAAAATGTAAAATTAATTAGTATACCTATTTTCCATTTCTTTTGTATTTACATAACAACCTCATCCCCAAGGTTGCATACTTTCTTTTGGCTTTTAGGAGAAAACAAGACACAAGCCAAGGTTGAAAATTTGCACAATGCATTTTAGAGGTTAAGGTCAATTAGTTAAAAGTAATTATACATGTACATATCCTAAAATAGGAACCTACACCTAAAGAAAATGAAATATGCTATCGGAGGTATTCATGTTCTAATTTGAAAGTCAAGACGTATACCCAGAAATTAACTCCACTGTTTTAAAATAAATCGCGTACTTCTTCCTCTATCTATTGTACATAACTCACGGCATATTTAATACAACAATTAGTTACAGTATATGAGTATTCATATATAATGATATGATTACTGGCAAAAAAATAAGTTGTTCTACATTTTGTGACTAAGACAATCTTGAAAAATAAAAAGAATATTTTGTGGGTAAGGATATGATGAATGTTTTATATACAGGGTGTCCTAGAAAAAAGGAAACCGAGATTTGTGCCCTCTGTTCTTGGAAAAGGTTGAATGATTTGGAGTACTGTTTTGCTAGATTAATGCACCGCACCAGAAAGTCCTCTTTACAACAACGCCAAATATTCCCACGTTGTTAACCTGGTTGAGTAATTACGACCAATTTTATGAATTGTGCATTTTATGCCTTTGTACCACTTTTGGTAGAGTTAACTTCTTGATGTCTCTTGCTGACATTTGGTGGAAATTTGAAGACTTTGCTGTTAAGCAGGGATGTAAGTAACACAACGTTTAACGACCTTAAGAAGTGACAGAAAGGCCTGAAAATGGAGTAAAATCGTCCAAAACTAGGCTGAGAATAAATAAAACAGCGTAAATTTTGACGGGCCTGAATTCGTACATCCATGTGTTAAGGTAGCCCAACAGGAAATCTCTCATCGATAATAAACGGCAACTTCACGAAGGCTACGTATCTGTTCTCATTCAACAATTAACAAAGAAAACATTTAAAAGATGAACTGCATTTTGCAATGCTATTAGTTGGTTTAAATAAAGCATGCACTAACAAAATACGATATCAAGCTGATGAATGATTTAAAATTAAATTTTGGGATTGGATTTTCCATAGCTCAAATAGGAAGCAAATTAATCATGAAATCTCCTTTAAAAACGTTCCTGTGTTTAGTTGCACTCTCCGATTTTAATATTCTAAATCTAGGAACAATCCGATATTCATTCATCCAAAAAAGAGTGTCCTTCTTGCAACACGGCTTAAACTCTAGCACATCATGAGCAAGAAGTTAACGCTACCAAAAAGTGGTACAAAGGCATAAAATGCACAATTCATTAAATTGGTCGTAATTACTCAACAAGGTTAGCAACGTAGGAATATTTGGTATTGCTGGAAAGTAGACTTACTGGTGCATTAATCTAGTCAAACAGTTTTCCAAATCAGTCGACCGTGTCAGAGCATAGAGGGCGCAAATCTCGGTTTCCTTTTTTCTTGGACACCCTGTATAGAAGGTAGATTTGAATAGATTATCCAGGAACCGACTTTAGGTTAATTATGGATCCATGGTCTAATATTTTACTTATGGCAATAAACGAACCTATTATATAGTAAATCTCGAACTGATCAGTTATGTAGATCCTTTAAAATGAAGCTTAACAGCCATAGTGTGAAGAAAAAGCATAATACAAACTTGTGAATTGAACCTGTGGATATGCTAGTACGAGTAGCACTTGAAAATATGTTGTGAAAGAAGATTGTACGAATTCCATTATCACACATTTGTGTCTAGATATCTTGGGTCGGAATTCAACATACATGTAGAGAACAGCCTCTGTAAGTGAGGCGGTACATAACACACAAGATATTAATTCATTAATGCACAGATATGGCATTATATGAAACTTTGGGAGCATAAGCGTTTCAATACCTGTTTCGGAAAAAAAAACTCTCTCGTTCCAAAAAGTGCTTTGATGCTAATAGCTAGAGCATGGTGTTTAGTATTCAACAAATATAATTTTAGTTTACAGTACTTTTTTATTCTGTACTTTAAATGAGTGATTATACACTAACCTTTAACCTACTTCTCTCAACAAAAGTTCCATTTTTCGAAATGACCTAATTTATTCTTGATTCTATGGGATGTTATAACTCACGACCATGTTTTTCTTATATAGATGTGGCCCAAATATCGCATTCAAAGCACTTTGATATTCCAAGCT
The DNA here is from genome assembly GCA_000969725.1 of Ophiothrix spiculata. Lineage (NCBI taxonomy): Eukaryota > Metazoa > Echinodermata > Ophiuroidea > Amphilepidida > Ophiotrichidae > Ophiothrix > Ophiothrix spiculata. The sequence goes on from JXSR01S002585.1 coordinate 80,468, forward strand.
GTTTAAAACTCCTCTGTGTTATTTGATCAAGTTAAAGATAATGTGGTCTCCCTCTTTCAGTATGTTCAATTGGAAGTTAAGTCTTTTTCAAATGAGGCAAAGAAGTCGAAACAACCTGTTGCCATAGGCGTCTTTCATTAGGTGATGATTGCAAGGTTATTGACTCAACATGTAATGTATACCTCACTCCAATGATTAAATGAAAACTATGTTCATTCACATCCATCATCCAGAACTATTAAAGTAACTCTGTAAATAATTTTCAATTTGGTGGATTTAATATTTATATGAGTACAAGTGTTTTTGAATTATCCAGATTTTTTCCACTGTATTCTACTTTCATTTTACAATATTTAAGTATAGGCCTATATATAAAATTGGTCGCAATTCTAAACGTTTATTAAGGGACGGCTTCAAAACTCAACCGGCGGTTGTCTGCCGGGTCTGGGCGGTTAGCTATTTTTTTTTTATTCCGGTTGAACCACCAAGAACCGCCCAGAACCGGCAGGCAACCGCTGGTTGACTTTGGAGGCGACCCCTAATATTTAAACAATATATTAACAATAAAATAACTACTCATGCTTTAGTGAGCTTCAACGACAGTTTTAAAAAATCCATAGTAATTATACTTACTCAAGTACTATGATCAATACACTCTGACGTGATTTTATCTTGTAAAGAAGGTTCTCCAACTAATACTGACATATTACGTTTCCTGGTTGTGACGCCTTTGCAGTTTGTTCAAAATATCAGTGTCAGAATCTATCGAGTTATGATGTTTTGCATGTTTCATGTCATTTAAAACAAACATTAGAAGATAAGAAGTAACACTGGAATATATCAATCTCATTTAGAATTAAAATTTCAAGACACAGACGTGGTTTCATTTCTATAATGATGGCAAAAGATATAAAGTCTATATGAAGTTCGAAACAACAGAAACCATTGAGTGCTGAGTTGAACATTTTTAATAAATGAGGGTTTATAGATATTGCTTTAGATCTTAATAGATTGCAAATACCACGTTGCATTAAAGGCATTAGTCACGATCGTGCTTTTCAAAGTAGACTTTTTAAATATGAACATAGAACTTACAAATATCATTACAGCCTGCCAGTGCAGTATTTCAGATAAATTCTCTATCTTTGTGAAGTTATGAGCAAATATTGAAACATATAATAAGTCATTCACCGGTAAATGAGATATTTAGCGACAGTGCTTCTTGAAATAAATTGTTTAATTCTCAAGATTAAAAGTATTTTGCATCTACCAAACCATTTTTTAGCAAATATATTGTGCTTTTGGATGTATTAACAATTCTAAGCTATAATAAAGTCATTTTAAAATGACGAGCACATGTTCTGAAATTGAAAATTTCACTGTCTGCTAAGGAAGGAATTGGGTGAAATATCATCTTTTTTAGAACAAATAATAAAGTTTTGTTTCTTGATTTTAATTCTATCGTGCCTTTTCTTGATTGAAAGAAGTTTTTACGAATTTTCATATCCATATGGAATCGTGGCTAATACCTTTAAAGCCAATAGTTGATGCGAAATATGCTTAAACTCCAACTATTTCGTCTCACATAGAATTAATCTCACCTCAATAATACCAAGAGAGCTTTCAGGAAAAATAAAAATGTGACGTCTGTATTATGTTGCAACACACTATATTCAACAAACACTTTTAGGAGAATGCGGAATTGAATGTCTATATTTACATATTTATAGTTGAATTAAGTGAACATTAACACTTGAAAATGTCACTATATATAAAAGCTTGGTGGCAATATGTAAATGGACAATATATTTGTGTATCTTTCCGTCATTAACTCATTCCTTTTGGTCTCAATCTACATACTGAGCAATTTCAAGCTCAAACTGTAGTTTATTTCAGTAATACAATGTTATCATGAATTATACAAACTCAAATAATTTAAAATTTGTAGTTGCCAAAATCACATAAAATGGATCAGACACCTATCAATCTGCATGTTCAAGGCTTATATTAGTCATTTCTTATTATAAGACTTTAGATAATCATGACATTATTAGTAATGTTCTGATGTTTATATATATGACACCAATGTGCCTGTCGAAAACACAAAACATAAAACAAGAATTGAAATTTAAATCAGGAATTCAATCTGTCTCAAACCAATATAAATCAATAATCTATGTGTCAAATAAGTCACTTTTCTGAATTTTCTGTCTGATAAAAATACTGTTTTTCATATAAAATGTTGAAAATGCGTGAAATAGGCTAGGTATGACCAATATGTGTTGACATATAAGGAATCATCTTAGTCGCTATGTTTGTCGTCTTCATATAAGGTCCTGTGGAGACTATGGCAAGCCAAATGTACAATAAGTCGATAAACATTGTTTATCACAGATAAACAGTGTTTTTCAACAGAAAAACAGTGTTTTCAAGTGAAAAACATTGTTTTTCCCGATAAACATTGTTTTTCAACTGATAAACACTGTTTTTCGAGAAAAACATTGTTTTTCACGATAAACTATGTTTTTCACTTGAAAAACATTGTTTTACGATAAACTATGTTTTTTCAGAAAAACAATGTTTATCAACTCGAAAAACATAGTTTTTCAACTGATAAACACCTTTTTTCGAAAAACAGTGTTTTTCGAAAAACAGTGTTTTTCTATAAACATTGTTTTTTGAGAAAAACAATGTTTTTCACTTGATAAACACTGTTTTTCAGTCGATAAACGATGTTTTTCAATCTGATAAACATTGTTTTTTCAATCTGATAAACATTGTTTTTTCTGAAAAACAGGGCATTTTCACGGTAACGGAAGGACAATCACATAATTTTTCTGTATTTCAAACACATACATTGTCAAAATTGAATTTGATAAAATAAAACTAATTCCATATTTATTTGAGTATACCTGAAAGCATTCATATTCAACAGGATTTTTTTTTTCATAAAACATTCTCTGTCGCAAAATAAGCATATTAATGAGGTCGGTCACGGAAGGACAGCAAAACGGACTTGGTTTTTCACCTTGAGTACATTTTTGAAATTTTGTATTAAAGTTATGAAGAAATTTTATTTCAAAGTTACTGAATGCATTGCTGGGTGTTTCTGCAATAGTTTGCCACATTCCACATCAAAATATTCCCTACGGTTATGTTTTAACAATGCGAAATGCGAAGGGATCATGGTCACGGAAGGACGGTAATGGAAGGACAATTTGTCCGCTGATTTTTGGGTGCACTGAACCGTAAAGCCTGGTCAGGATTAACAAAAAATACAACCTCATGTGTAAATTTGATCCTTATTTAAGCCATTTAGGACGATAACACCCAAGTAAACAACCAAGAATGGGTTGAAAAGATTAAATAAAAATTACTACTTTTCATTATGAAAATCAAGAAATTTGACCAAAAATTAGGTTTTTTAAAGAAATTTCATAGACATCTGTGTTCAGTCTTTTCAAAATTAGGTTAATTTTAAAGAGCTTCAAAATAGCTTTCTTTTGATACCAAATATATGGTGGTAGCAATTTTCATTGAATAGTTACATCCTTTTTTCAATATTTTTCTCATGTCCACTTTTTCGTGAAAATGCCCAACAAAGTTTATCAGATAAACAGTGTTTTTCTGATAAACAATGTTTTTCAATCTGATAAACATTGTTTTTCAATCTGAAAAACATTGTTTTTTCTGAAAAACAATGTTTTTCAACTGATAAACAATGTTTTTCTGATAAACAATATTTTTCAATCTGATAAACATTGTTTTTCAATCTGATAAACATTGTTTTTTCTGAAAAAAAAATGTTTTTCAACTGATAAACATTGTTTTTCTGATAAACAATGTTTTTCAATCTGATAAACATTGTTTTTCAATCTAATAAACACTGTTTTTCTGATAAACAATGTTTTTCAATCTGATAAATAGTGATGATATCCCTATTAATAGCGAAAGGTTTGGTTGTATCTCCTTTTCCTATCAGCAGGTTGAAGATAGTTTGGAATGCCCTCTGATAGATAATGGCTGCATACGTCATTGACTCACTGTAGAAGATGTTCTTTCATAATTGAACTGCAGGACAATGGCTAGTGACGAAGGACTGTCAAACTATTCTGGCTTTCATATATACTTGCTACATAAGACTCTAAGAAACATGCTTACTAATTATACATGTCCATTTTAGAATGAGCGTTTAAAAAGAGCGTGGAAGTCGTGGATAATTCGCATACGGAATCTATAGTGTACGTCGTTCATGCTTAAATTATGCGATAATGAACCAATAATGACATCCTAGGTCGCGTGCGAGTCGTATTTTACGTATTCTACACATAGACATATTTGAATGCATAGCCGGTCAGTGACTATTAAGGGTTCAATGCCTTCGAGAATGCATCTTCTTGGATTCTTGATATGACCTAATTGAGCTCAGGTATTGCTTGTTAAAACTTGGTTAAAAATGACCACTGAGGTCAATTCTTGTCGGTTTCTTGCAATAACCTGTTTGTCCATTGGAACAAAACCCAACCCAGACAATTACTTGTTGCTCATTGGATTTAACTCTGCACAAGAGGCGACCCTTGATTCTAGGAGCTGTTACGCATTTGTGTTTGAATTTTATACAATTTTGCCATGTGTATAAACTTATCGGCTAAACTTAACTAAACCACAAAATGACTGATGTTAGTGTAGATACCTTTCCATCATGGCTCCTTTAGCAGTTTGGTTAAAGGTTGCAAGTCACTAGCACGGGTCTCACTTTGTCAAAGACCCTGATATCTGTCCACAGTGATGGCAGAGACGTATGTATACATGACTCTTGACTTAAACTAATAAACTTCATCCTTATCATAGAACTAAAGACTCATAACGACATCATGATACATTCCTCTTCAGAGAGTGTTTTTATTAAGAATTTGTCTTTTCTATATGATAGGAATAAATTAATAAATTGAAATAAATATAATATTTGATTTGATTTGTAAGAATAAAAATACATGTACTTTATGTATAATTTAAGAATGATTCCACCCAAAAGCTTTCATTAATCATCTTCCTCACATAAATATATTATGGGCTGAGCGCCACAAGGCCGTAACAGCGTAACGCCAATTATTCCAAGGTCAAGGATTTCAACACCTGAAGGTTCCTTCCAAATGAATGATCGGTACAATTAAATCATTCATCTTAAAAGTACCGTAAACACCAGAATGTCCTTTCGATATTTCCTTATTAATTTGATATGTAAATAAAAGACTTTTGACATACTTTTTTTGAATTAATCTACCAAAATGTTTACAAAAAATGATAAATAGAAAGCCGACAATCATTTGGAAAAGAACACTTCTTTTAACACTAATAAATGTTAGAAACAAGGGGTATCGCATAGCAAATGACTTGCAGCATCTATATCCGTAATAAGATCTGCTCTACAACATCTTAATCCAATCAGGATCTATTAAAATTAGGAAAGAAGATGAAATAACACGAAATAATCAAAATGACAAATCTGGTTTTTATCATCAATATATTCTATGTATCCTGGATGTTTTTTGTTTTTTTTCAACACGATTTCATTTGAATCTTAACTGAAGCTAAATGTGCATTGTCAGATATGTGCTTTGCGTGTGTAAGCCAAGTAGCCCTGTAGGTGACTTCAAGGGCAGCGTGAATGGCTGACTCACTCAGTGCAGTAAGCTTAATGTTTCACACCACAGTGGTTTTGCACATCCCCATGCCTCCAGGCTTACATGTGCTGAAATGTGGGAGGTTTCAGAACATTCAGTTTTTATATACTTCTTGCTTGACCATTCTTAACTTTTATTTTATATAATGCACTATAATGCCTACATGTATAGTCTAAATGCGGGCATAGTGAACAAGTTATACATGTATATAGTTGTATTTCCTTCTCAATTATGCATTATGTACTGTAATTCACTAAAAACTTCATGTTCAAATTAAAATCAAGCTCAAAATTTTTGATAGGGATTATATATTTTAATAGAAATCAAACATTTAAAGGATAAGGTTAAACTATGCACAAAAGGTGCATATTCCAGTCTTCATTATTCTTTACATTTTATATTGTGTGTCATGTTATCTTTTACTCAAATACGAACCTACTTCTTCTGGAGACCGTAATACAGTCCGAATTCAGGAATGTGTGAAAGTAAACCACTCAACAACTACAAGAACACTTTAATCTTAAAATTATTTTGTTCTTTGTCGAGTAAAAACGGCACATCTTATTGTTAAGTTGGTTCTTACTCAAAATTGATTAAAATCTTTCTCGCTGACTATTAGTATACATGAGGTTACACATAATTCTTTAAAAGATTTAAAGGTTAATGATTTACCATTTTGTGTGTAAGAGCTCATTGCATAACAAATATATAACTTAGTAGGTGGGAAACACTCTTTGTCTGCTATCCTATTACCAATTTATGCTGTAATCACCAAGTTAATTGGTGACAATGATGGGCAATTTCCTTGCTGGTTCCCATCGGTTTAGGATCTTGCACAATGTGTTTATTTTTTTTATATGTATGCTTTTCCAAAAATGTCCTCCACACGCCTCGTTACAAAAAAAAATACAAAAAAAAGAAAGAAATATACATGTATGACCTTTTATATGAATCTATACATGTGCAGAATATATCAACTGTCAATGGAAAGATAGCAACGTCTATGACGACATTATCCATTGATCTGCACTAATTAACCACTTTCAAGGTGCCGTAGTCTTTCCTGAAACTACCTGCCATAAGGGACATAGCTGATATCTGATTTGGGCAACAAGATAAACAAAGTCTGGACATTGCAAATTGGCAGTCGGGCAAGTAACTTTCCAAAGTTAACAGCCCGAAAAGAAATTTACCTGCCCGAATTTTAACAATTAAAAAACCAAAACATCAGTTATTTCTAAAAAAAAATTGCTGAAGATTGCACAAATTTAGGTGCTTTTTCTCAAAAAAAAATCGGAAAAGTTGCTATTTTTGCATAAATTCAACTCGAAATTTTGAGAAATTCGATATATGGATAGGTTCCCTTTCCTTGAACATTTGTATTTTTTATAAGTGACGTGCCCCTACTCAAGCTATGTTGTTTATTTATTTAAAATGAGCTCAACATTACAAAAAAGAATTTTACCTGCCATGTCGGGCAGGTCACTTTCAATTTTTACCCACCCGACACCAAAGTTACCCCATTGGCTGGGTGCTAATGTTCAGCCATGTTTAAAAGGCGCTGTAGTGTAGTGGTTAGCGATGTCGCCTTACATACAATCAGACCGGGTTCGATTCCCTTTGAGGGCTGTCTTGCCAGAGAATAATCTCTGAATCTTAAAGATGTCTTTATCTGACTTGATGGGAGCATGGGGTCGGATATTTTTTCTTCTCTCCCCACCCTTACATGAAGCATTTAGAGTTTGGTAAATATTTCCTTAGAGTTCGTCGTTCTTCGGAGGGGACGTACAACCGTCGGTACCATGTACAGAAGAATCATACATGTAATTGTAGTCAGTATCGTAAAGAGTAGGGTATTCTACCCATGACTGTTCCAAACCCCGTTTTGGGACTTTAGGACTTCCGAATTCACATACTGCTGATATAATTTATAACTTATAGCAGTCATCATGAATCGGAGAATTGAAGACACCACCTGCACACCTGCTCATCCCAAAAAATGCATAGGTTGTGATTTTTTTTTTATGATAGGTCTTAGTTTAACAATCAACAACAAAAGACATTTTATCATAATTTTACGAAAACAGAGCGGTAAAGATTTCTCTTTTATACATGTATAACCAAAGAATCTCTGGTATAACACATGCAAATATCTTAGGGTTAAGCCCATTGTTCTCTAGAGTACTTACTTCCTTGTGTTTTATGCCACAATAAGTCAAGCTTATAACGATGACCATCGAGTGGTCCTTATGCATCAAAGATACATTATTAAATATTGATGGGTTCCATTTTGAGAAAGAATTAATGATTAAATATGTATATTGATATATGTCTATAAATACTTTTCAGTACTTGTAATTTAGCAGAGCAAATGGTCATATGGGAGAAATGCACAACGAGCTAAATGAAGCTCCCAGTAAATTAGGCGTTAGTCACAGAACATAAATTTTGAATATTACTTGTAAAATTGCTAGCTGACAAGATAACAAGAATGTTTCTTCAACAGCGTTGTGTACAGTAGCATCTTCCAAATAAAATACCGTAGGTTAAATGAAATGTCACCACATGGTCACCGCAAATTGTTTTAGTATATCGTGTGTCAAACCACAAATATAGTTGAGATCTTGGACTGAGATTAAACCTGTTTAAAAATTAATCTTTTTTTAATATATGAAATTAAAGTGGTTTACTTTATATGTATTGGCTGATTTTGAGAAGATCGCTTTAACTTCTTGTATACGCTAATATATTGCAGAATATATTGCTGATATTGCTATTCACGGATGAACATCGTCTTCAATTTGCTATTTACTATTATTTATAATTACATAATTATACAGTATATTTCATTAGAGATGCAAAAGAGTTATTTGTAAACAGTAATGCTCTACATCTGCATCTATCTATTATCATGATTATTCTATCTATAATTATTTAGCAAATTTGCCGAAGCAATATCACGCTAGGATGTCAGTGGCTCATTCCAGTGGAAACTGAACCTTTTTTTATTTCAAGCAAAAAATCAGCTTTTTTATTCGACCACATAAACATGTTTTTCAGTCATACATTTGTTACTTGGTACGTGAGAAGTATTTTCCAATCAGAAATTGAAAAGTTTGTATATCCGTGCATGAATGAGCACATGTTTTGTTTCAAAAATGTCACAAACGTTACCAAAATGTTACACCAAAATGTCACAAACGTTACCAAACGTTACAACACAAAACAATGCATTAAAATAAATCCTGTCGATATATTGTTCTGTAACTTTTATGAAATATTTGTAAATAGGTTTCCCATAATCGGTGTACTAGACGCAATAAAAAAATCGTTGACACTTCAGAGAAATAGTACTTTGAAGTGATTAGGAGCAAAAAACCATTTCCGTGCGCGGTCACAAACGTTACTGAACGTTACATGGACTTTACTCAGGATTTTGGCAATTGATTTAATTTTCAAACATCTACATGTCTTGACCCCAATAGTGAGCACCATTATCACCAACAAACTCGTTGATATGTTTATGCTATATGTTCTGTGGCCATTTAAAAGTGAAATTTTTCAATTTTTCGGTCACAAACGTTACTTTGGAATGAGCCCAGTGTGTGTAAGGTGTAACACTATAACTGCTCACGAAGCACAGTCAAAAACTCCTGCAAGAGCATAATTTTAATCTGCAAACTAGCATCTAGGACAGCATTAACTAAATAAACTTTGTGAAGGTTAACTATAAAAATAATTTAATATTACTGAAAATAATAGTTTAAATACATTTAGCTTCGGTTTAAAAATCTTTTCCTTTTTTCAAAAAAGTACATCGATATATTCAGGTAACACAAATGGGTCAGTATTTAAAGAAGATTTTAGGTGAGTCCTCGCACCAAGTTTGTCAAATTTGCTTCGAACCTCTCTTTGTAAAATAAGATGTCAGATACTAGAATGCTAGTATAGAGTACTCTATGGAGTTGCTCTTAAATCATTTTGTGCTGGTGCATTTGACTAGTTGCTGTTTAGTATCTGTCATTAAGTATTTTCTAAAGCCATGATGTTAGGTATTGATTTGAGGCTATGGGTACACTCTAAAAAGTTGGGTTAAAAAGGGAACATGGTTGGCAGGTTGGGTAAATTTTGACACAATGTTGGGTAAAATTTGACACAATATTGGGTAAAACGTGCACCATTTACCCAAGATTGTGTACAAAATAAACCAATATTGTGCAAACTTTAACCCAATCTGCCAACCATGTTCCCTTTTTAACCCAACTTTTTTTTAGAGTGTAGTAAGGTCAACACTACTCATACTACCATGGGCAAAAGAAAAAGTCTTTTCAAATTACGTCATTTTTTTACCAAAACAAGTTACATAAACGTCCCCTGTGGTGATGTACAGCATTTCTACTGGGTATGTTATAGCCCTGGGAATTTCAATATATACTTTGTTAAAGTGTATAACGAATGTTTAGTCAGTACCGGTTAACCTGTACGTCCTTTGATGGAAGACCTTAAGATATATGCCAGACTAAGTAATACACCCTGAGCCCAACTGGTCCAACTGTTCTCATGTAATATTTAATTGACTGCGAAGATAATGTCATTTAAAAGCTTTTCATGGTAACATTTTGACCGGATGCAGGAATCGGGGATTTATTTTACATCATGTGATCTAGTTTTCCCCAATTAAATGAATGAAATATTTTCATCTCTTATATAAAGGGAAATATTTGGACAGATCTGCTTTTTGGTCATCCAAGCTTTGCCCAATCTAACTTAATATTATGTTCTTACTAATTTGTTGGCATTATACTGTCAGGTTTTAAAATAATCTTCTTTAGGCTTTAGGCTTTTCTCGTTTAGGCTTTCGTCAAATAAACCCAACTTGGTACTTGGTACAACCAAGTAAGCTAGAGGAAGCTTCAGTGGCGTAGCTAGAGGGGGGGGGCGGGGGACCGTGGCCCCCCATTAATGACCCGTTTGTCGGTAAAAAAAGGCGCCCGTCGGTAAAGTTGAGCCGACCGGCCGCAGGCCGGGCGGCGATACAGCACTCAATACAATTCTGTCGGTTCATCTTCATATTGTGGCCCCCCAGTTTCGAAAACCTGGCTACGCCACTGGGAAGCTTATCTTCTTTTATTCAGTTTTTGAATGCAGGAAGAAGACCGGAGGACCCAGAGAAATCCTGCAGAAATAACAACGAACTAAAAACTTCGTGGTGTGCCAGAAATCGAACCCGAGATCTCATTGGTGCAAAGCAAGGGGAATACCGCTGCCAAAATGGCTGCGCAAACTTGCTCCCAAACAAACGCATGCCCATAAGGGACCGTTCACAAACACTTGTACCCCTGATGCAAAACAAAAATTATCGCGGAAAATTTTCGGGGCTCCCCTTTTCGACCTAAACAATTTTAAGGGCCCCCCCCCCCCTTTTTGCGACAAAAATTAGTGGTCAACCCCA
>JXSR01S002586.1:35705-49393 GCA_000969725.1 Ophiothrix spiculata
AGTTCTGATAAATGAGTTGTAGAATTCATGTTTAGACAAATAATACACAGACAATAAATGTAAACAGTACGATAGAGAAATGTTTGCATATACGGCTGGGTTTAGATGTAAAATTGATAACGCAATAGCTAGCGAACTCAATATTTAATCTTCAGTCTAATCAGATAGAAAAGATGGTTTATCTTTGCACAGCTAGGTATTATAACAAAGGCTACCTTTTCGCTTAACAATTATGAATTTACATCAAAATGGAGAGTTCTAAAGCCCATGCACACCAAATAAACTGACTTGTTCTGTAATTATTTCACAAATGTTGACTGACTCACATCTAATAGCTTGATACCGTATAACTTGAAATTGGATAAGATCCCTATGAGCTATATTGATTGGTGTACACATGCGTGAACATATAAAACACGGCATTTTTCCCCTAACCAACACGGAAAGCACTGCATGTGTTTAGGGGTCTAAAAATGTTCACTTTTAGCACAAATGGGTGTGTTTTTAAAACAGAACAGAAAATGCTCATAAAAGGGGCGTTTTTCAAAACCTGAAGAAAAAAAATCGAACTTTGCACGTAATCCTAATTGCACGTTATCCTAATTTAGGGGTATTTCCTTAACGAAAGCTACAAACTTGCTTAGGGGTATTTTGTAAATCTATGTTCACGCATGTGTACATCAATATATCTGAGTGACCCCCACCCCTTCCCGGGACAACATTGTGAACAATTGTTGAGGGTACCCTGATGTATGTTTAATCAAAATTAGTGCAGGTTTGTTATGCGGCAAAACAAAACTAAACCGTGGACAGCAGTAATAACTGATTGTGTGCTAGTGATAAGATAGTTATTGAAGATGCAATAAATAGCATGGGTTTGGCAAAAGTGAACAGTTTACTTTTTAGTGATTTTCAAATGGAGATTGTTTTATGTTCTCTTTCTTTATTTATATATTTACTTAACCCTAGGTTAAATACATGTGAATACGCCAGTGTAAGAGAACCCCCAACTCCAATAGCTCCCTTCTGTTAATTTTACTTATAAAATATAAATGCATACAAATCTCTGAAAATGCTTCTACATCACTGAAATAGCATTTCCATGTTAATTTCCTAATCATAGTGTCACATTTGACCTTGTAGTTGACTTTTTAAGACATAACATAGTTCCTATATTTAAACAGCCATTACACGAAAGCCCCAAATCCATGAGCTCCCTGCTGCAACTATATACACTAGAAAAATAATCTAACCATGTCTAAAAAGTCAACTACAAGGTCAAATTTTACACTATGATTGGAATATAGACACGGAAATACTTTTTAGTGATTTGAAAGCATTTTAATGAATAATAATAATACACACCATTTATAGAGCGCCTTATACAACTGTTTCAAAGCGCTGATGCCTATTATTACGCTGTCGTCAGGAAACTGTCACAATCATTTCGCATTCACCTAGGAGTCGCTGACCAAGCGCGCACCCTATCTGCACTTAGATTGTAATGTTTCCCATAACAGCTTCCCAACAACGATCGGGTAGACGAAGCAATGAGGATTAAATGCCTTGCCCAAGGACATAACCCGTTGGCCGTAGCGGGGCTCGAACTCACGACCTACTGATTCCACTAGACCACCCGGGCTCTATTTTCATATGCATTTATATTTTACGGAATGAAGCTATTGGAGTTGGAGTTTTCTTGTACTAGCGTATTCATTTATCACTCACCACAGGTAAAACCATTTTTATGACATAGATTACTTTTACTTATAACTAAATTACTTGTACTCTAACGTCTTATACGCCCAAAAAGTCAGTTCTTTTAAGAACATATGTCTGCTTGATTTCTACTCTCTAAATATACAAAAGAAATATACCATCTAATAGTAGGCAACTTACCTTTGCTCAATCTCTACACACATAAATGTCTACAATCATTGAAAGGTCTTGCTCCTCTTCTCCAAAGAATAATTACTAATTTATGATCAGACACATAGATCTTGAGACAACATGTTAACAATAAGCCGATTGCCATTTATTATTCATAGCAGTGCAACGTTGTGTATGAACCATCGTAATCTTCATGTTTCCTTTACCTTTCTCTTTCCAAATTTCGATTTAAGGTTTTACTCTAGGTTATGTTATTTGACATTAAGTTAACTTGACTGAACTTAAGTTAGTCCCGGACTTACTGAAATTCGAAATGTTGAAAAATAACTTATTTTTTTAAAAAGTCTGGTGATAACTCATATTTCTCAGTTACAGATGTATGCTGATACACTTATAATAATTATGATTCATTTGGCTGTTTTTGAACATTGACATTATTTTGAAGTGCAAAGAGTGCTTTAGTCCGGGACTAACTTAGATAGTCCTGGACTTAACCGTTTTTTGTTCTTCTGGAAAAATATGCAAAACATAAAGTATCACAGATTCTGAAAAATGTGTTAATTTTAAAGAAATCAAATTTAACTTAGTCCGGGTCTTACTTTAGACCAGATTTGTGGATACGGACCTATGTTTTTCTCCCCCTCTCTCTTTATCTCCCTCTATCTCCACATTCTCTCTCTTCCTCTCTCGTACAAAAAAACCACATTATTGCCAATATAGTTTGATTAGAAAAAAGTGTTTTTTTTTAAATTCATAATATCATACTTTTTTAAAACTTACATATAACATGTGTTGAAAATGTTAGATACGTGTAAATGTACCGTATTCAGAACGCCATAACTTTTTATCTGATACTTTCTAATTAGATGAGTTTTTTTTATAATGCACCGCGAAACTTACTCTAAATGTGCCTTGTGACCAGCTTCAGAAGTAACGCATGACACAAGATGTTTTAAACAACAATGAATGTACTTTCAAGAAATTATTTTACTATTTATGTATTAAATTTGTAATAGTTATAGCATTTGATCATTCACATGTACTGGTAGAAGTAAACAACACAAACGGGTCAAAAAACGTGAATTTGAGGTCAAATTTGATTTTACCAACGCTGGTACAGTACTCAAGTTGAGTGGTCATATGCAGGCCCGTAGCCAGGATTTTTTCAAGGGGGTGCGGATTTTCAAAAAGTGGACCTTTTGGAGAATTTTTTTTCATTTTTGTAGACCCTAAACTAATTTTAGTAGTTTTTTAGCAGTTTTCCAAGCATTTTGTGTAATATTTTATTAAATAGCGACCTACATTTACTTGTTTTGGTGCTTTAGGTGTTCTTTTGGTGGTCATTTTTTGGAATTTTTTGGGGACCTTTTTTGTACATTGCCAAATTGGGGGCGGGGGTGGTGCGACGCCCCCCCCCCTCTGGCTACGGGCTTGGTCATATGGAATAATTATCTGTAATAGAGTGATAAACAGGTACTTACAGCCAGTACTTAGGACCTATGCAAATAAGTTCATTAGACGAAATTTAATTTTCATTTCCCGGATATATTCTGGGTGAATATCAGCAAAACTTTGTGGCTACATTTGTATTCTCGACGTGACCTGTCAGATAGGATCAGACTTTGAACCCCTGTAACACAAAGGGGTTAATGCAAATAGAAAATGAAGATGTGGATGAAAATAATTAGAGTTTTCCAATAAGATAATTGACAGTTGGGAATAAACACAAATTCATTTCATAACATTTTTTTAAAAATATTGTTATTTTTAAGCTTTTAAAATCATGAGGTCAAATCTATTTACGTGCTGCGTGTTTTACCAAATGTTATGTGACATGGCTGATACAAACTGCAAGAAAAGATATCAGTCATCATATTAATGTATTTAATAAATATATCTTTCCTGTAAGACTTTTTAAATCAGTAAATAAATCGCGAGAAAATTCAGTACAATTAGACATACGTAAGGGACATGATGTCGGTCATCACATTATCCCGATAACACGTTGAACACCGTAAACGACAAGTCACACCTTCCGAAGATCTGGGGCTATACATGCAAATATGACGTCATTTACCACGCACACGGGAAGCAGTTGACTGGTGGTACCATCCATTGCACTGTGCATATTGTTTACACTTGTTTGTTAACGGGCTAGGTTACGATTGAATCGTACAGCTTTTATCATGGTTATCAAAAGAAATTCCTTTGTAAAAATAATGTATTGAAGTGAAATCAATTTAATACGATTGGAAAAAAATAATACTTTGGTTTCAAAAGAAAAAAAGGCTCCGGTAGGACTCGAACCTGTAACCTTTTTTCGCACCAAAAGTCTTGTATCCCAACTGCTACACTACGGAGCGCTGTGTCGAAGAATTGATGTTTTATCAATTATATATCTAACAATAGGCACGTGTTGCTTAATCGTTCACTTCCGGGTTTATATGGTGTTTTGCGCAGACATTTGATGTCTTATTTGACCTCATGGGACCAAACGTCACATTCTATTACGTGAAGGGTGTTTTACCCCAAACTATCTCAAAAATGTTAGCAAACCCGTTAAAGAAGTGTTGTTAAGAAATATATTAAGTCCAGAGCCGTAGATTTTTGGCAAAACGCAAAGACCACATTTGAACTCACTCAATGTAAAAAATCACTGAAGAAATTGCATAAATGTTCACATATATTTCGCAAAATTTCAATTATTTTGGTTTTCAGGATTTATTTATAAATGCAATATTGTTTTGAATTATGATCTATTTGGATGAGTTTATGTGCCTTTTTAAATTTGTGTCTCAAATTTATGAATATTCATGAGCATCGTTGAAACGACGGTCTGTGCTGATTTTCTATGCATTAAACAAAATAAACTAAGCCGTTTTTTCTCGTACCTGAATATTGGCTGTTAATGTCTTGCGCCGAGAGAATGTTTGGAAGCAAAATAATAAAATGACACCTGTTGTTTTGAAAATACAATTAAATCACTGAGTCATTTTTAAGCGTGTACAACTTTGAAATCTTAGAGCTACCTCTAAAAAAATATTCAAACCTTGAAAATAAGTTCATTTAGAAAGATTATGTATGTTGTTTTGATTCGAAAAATTCAAACTTATTTATTTCCGCGTATGGTGATATTGATTTATGAGCGTTATTTGGCTTGTTGGATACTTCAAGATAGGGTATTTATCAATTCAAAGAAATTGTCAGATGGCAGTAATTGAATTGCATGAGTAGATACGGTATATCAAATAACAGTTTGACCGTCTTACAGCTGCCATCAAAGCTAGTACTATAAGTGCATAAGCTAGTTTCATGATGCAGTGTTGTTTGGATAAAAAACTAAAATTCAGGTCACACGCCGATTTTAGTTATGTTTCCTAGAAAGCCTAGAACCAAAAGTAACACGAGTATCCTATCTCATTTTGTAATTTTTAGAAAAAAAATACATCTTTGTTTTTTACAGTATAGAGATTTTCTTATTAGTGTGTGTTTGTAACATGAATTATGACGAGTTTTGTCTTACGACACTATGGAGCAACATAATTTGCAGTGGAATTGTGACATTTTTAGTTATGGTACACGTTGGTAATCTTAGCTTACATGGAAATCCTACACGGACATTATTTGATTTACCTAAATATATAAAATAAAAACGAATATTATCTTTAAGATTTAAACGATCTTTTAAAAATGGCCTTCAACAATGATCAACACAAAAGCTTTGTCTAGATATGATTATTTTCAATAAACTGGTCAGCTTTGTCTAGGTATGAATGTGTTTTAAAGGAATTAAATTATACTAGTGGGCCCCGTGGATAGTGGTGGTGGTGACCTTAGATTAACTTTTTGCACATTTTTGTGTTTGACATTGAAATAACCCTTTGACCTTGGATGACCCCCACTGGATCACTCCTACAAGCAGGGGTTTGAGAGGCAGGTGATAAAAAGCTGAAAAGAGCTGAAAATAGTTACAAAATACTCAAAAAAGGCTGAAAATGAAAGAAAAGCTGAAATTATTACTCTTTTGAAGGCATAAAAAAAGGCTCAAATCAGCTTAAAGCTGAACTCTCACACCCCTGTATAATACACAGGGGCCAATTGCTATTCATGGTCCAAGTTTGGTCCAGGTAAGGTCAAGGGTTCAGGAGTTATGGCAATGACCTCGAAATGGCCTGGGATGACCTCAGGTCAACCTTTTGGACAATTTTAAGATTTGACCTCTAGATGACCTTTGACCTTGGATGACCTTACCGGACCCCCTCAAAAACGCGAACTCGATCCTTCTCGGATCAAGTTGCACACACTCACCAAGTTTTAGAAGCGTGCCACCCACTATCTTCGAGAAAATAGATGAACAGACAGACAGACACCCCCCCCCCCCCACACACACACACATATAGACATTGAGTATTATTATATAGATGTGAGATACAATGTACACATTCAGTGCAGGACTCATAATCAGAAGGTTTTGAGGTCGAGCCACGGTAGTGTTAACGTGTTGTGAACTTGGGCAAATCACTTTATCACACTTGCCTCGTCGACTCGAGCGTTATTGGGGAGCTGTTATGGGGAATATTAAGATCTATGTGCAGATAGCTAGTGCACTTCTGCCTGGTAGCACCACTAACTGATGTGATATGATTGTGACGATTTCCTGATGGCAGCAGTGATAAATGGCAGCTGCGCTTTGAGATCGTGTTTATGTTTTATTAAGCGCTTCATAAAAGCGTGCATATTACAATGTATTATTATTATTATTATTATTATTATTATTATTATTATTATTATTATTATTATATTACTTTCTTTAATTTCATCGATCCCCTACTATCGGACCTCATTTTACTTGATTTTTTTTAAATGACCGTAAAGTATTAAAGAAGATGATCAGGGTCACTTTGTTTGTTGTGTTGGTGCTATTAACGAAAAGCCTTAACTGAACTAGACATATTGCTGATATCGTTCAATTATAACGAAAGATTTAAAAACTAAAAGTAAAAGTAAAAATTAGTTGAAAATAAATAACATCGTATGTAAAGTGTAGAATTTACGGGTAAACCAAACTCCGTGGTATACCTTTTGTATAAAAATCTAAAACTGCAATTCGCTTTTAAAAGACTTAGTATAGTAATTAACCCTCGTCTTCCTGAGCCTTTTTTGTAACACGTCTTCCTGAGGGGGTGGGGTGGGGTGGTTATCACCCCACTGTGATTTTGAAATTGGAGCCCCCAAAGTTATATTGTTTGGTACTATGGTATAGGGTAGGGTCTTCATTTTCCATTGATACCAAGATCAAGAAAATCGGTCGAGGAGTTATGTAATTATGATGTCACAAAATATTTCTGTATCGAAAAAAATCGATTTTGGGCAAAAATGGTAATTTTTTCAAAAATAAACGTTATAAATATTATTAATTTCCAATTTTCCTCGGGTAAATGAATCGACAAATCTAACATGGCCTGTAAGTTTCAAGTCCATATCATTCAGATGTTTTTCAAAATGGCGATTTTTTTTTCGAGGTGGCAACCACCTCTACCCTCGGACTTTGACGGCCTACCATAAACCCACCTTAGGTGGTACCCCGGATTTTTTTCATCAAAATGACCGTAAAGGTTGTAAAAACAATTACTTTAATTCTGTCCATTAAGGACAAAATGTCTTTAACTCTTGTGAGATCTCATATTGCGGTATTGCAGATTTTCACCCTCAGAGTTATACATAACAAATTACTTATGAATGCTTTTATGTGCCGTGATGACGTTTTGTAATCCATGTTTCTCAAGCTAACGTCGCTGTAAGGCGCAACTGTGTTATAAATATGACAGAGTTATCGGATTCCGACAACCGTTTACGATAGAAAATGCATCAGTATCAGAAAATATGAAAATAGTTTGATCCATTTTTATTCTTTAATCAGTCCTACAAAGAAAAATAATGATATTTATCAAACACAAATTAATAAAAAAGTATCTTGCATATAAGAAAAACAATGGGATGTGTCTATCGGAATCCGATAGCTCTATCGGAAACGTTTCACAGTCGTGCCTAAGGAGTTAATGGGCCGCTTAACAAGTCAATGGGGGGTTGTCTGTCGGTTCTGGCCGCCCAGAACTAGCAGGCAACCGCCTTTAGAGTTTTTGAAGCGGCCCTTAAAGGTCCATAGTCTGTGGACTATTGAACCTTTTTATCATATAGAGCAGAATGTCTCTAATTCTGTCAAAGCAGTTTCAACCAGCCTTAATTCTGATAAAAATCTTTTCTATAGGGTCGACGACCATTTTCATTGCTTTGCAAGAAGAGAGGATAACATAATTGACTTTTCATTTAAAACATTTGTCTGGCTTAACCCTAGTTCTACGAAGGGGAATCATCAACCCCTCCTGGTTGAACCATGTGCTCACTGACACAAAGAGTGAAATTTTCATTTGAATTCGGCTGATTAACCTTGAGATTTCAAGTCACATCAGGGCGATCACACTAAAAGTGACTCGTTAGTGCTACCCCTAATTACATGCAGTGAGTTAACGTGAACGTGGACGTAACATTAAGGGTATTGTGTTAGTTAGCCACGTTTTCTGTCGGCAATTGCCGGAAAGGGTAAAATCGGCTTCGTTAATTCTCTGAAAGCTTAATCTATTTTAAGTTAAAAGTGATATTAATTATGATTCACTTTTAAGATAAAAAGCAAACGTGTAAAACACGCAACTGAAATTTGATTCTTAAGTTTTAAGTCTAAAGATCCGCCTGAGGATTATAACTAAAGTAAGTATGGAGTTTTTATTCTGGCAATGTAATTTATATTTCAAAGGGTAAAATTCACATCTCAGCGATATTTTGCATATGAAAAAAAATGTCAATCTTTCTAAATTTGCGGAGCAAAAACAGAGCCAACCACGTAAAAATATTCATTCATATACCATTTATAAATTAGCACATAATTCCAGAGATTTGAAATTTGTAGACAGACAATCTAAATGATATTTATACTCTACTTTCATGTGCTAATTTGAAAGCAAATATCTTAAATAACGGAGACACATTTCTCAACTTTGGGAAATTAAAACGTTTAGCTGTCATTAAATGAGTGTTTGCCCTTAGACGCAGAACACCTGCTTCAATACCTATTTTCAGTTGTAAAATATTTCTGATACTAATTATGAATTAGTTTTAAGATACAGAGCAAACGTGTAAAAATTATAATTGAGGTTTTATTTCTAATTTTATTATACAAAGTTGCCTGAGGAAAAGTGTTAAAGATTTTTTATTAATATTATTTACATTCCAATAAAATCTTTTTGTGTTTCAAACAGCGGGTTCATTTTTAATTGGGGTTTCGTTTAATATCATAAAATACTACCAAACATCAAATTTCCAGAGGTTTGGTGCAAAGAGGCAAAACAACGATATTAAAATTCTTTAAAATTTAAAATACCCATTTGGCGACAAAAAAATCCCGGATTTACGGGTCCGACCTACCCTAAATTTGCGTTTTGGAATATTTTTCTTTTATTTATTAGTTTTGACAAACACAAATCTTGAAAAATCTGCTGTTTTTGTGGCCAAAATTGTTAAATTGTGGCTAATTTTTGGTAGAAAATGTCTTTGTAAAACTGTTTTATTTTTTCTTCCACTAGTCTTTCTTTCGACATTATTTTTGATACAAACTTTTGAAAAAAATTCGCCCGACTGACCGACCATACTTGAAAGGTCCGCCTTTTTTCTTTAATGTCGTTAAATAATTTAATTTCTTAAATACTATCAATATTTAACATTAGTAACGTCAATTGCAAGCATATAAGACTTACAACCCTTTCATTTTCCTAATATATAAATATAATATTAAATATAATACTTCTGAAGCTCGTAATACTGATCGAATTAAAATAAAATCATATCTTTAATTTAATTATTTTCATTATAATCTACGCTATCAGCACTATCATGTCATCACTTCTGTCATTACAAATACACAGCTTTTGAAATTAAATTCAAAAAATTGCAACTTGTGAATTTTTTTTCCGTTCAATAATTGAGAGAAAAAATGTCATGTTTTAATTAGCAGATTTAAAAGTGTGTTGTTAAGGTCAACATGTTGATATGTTTTGAATCAGCTAAATTGATCTCGCTTTGGGACACTAAAATTACAAAGTTAGTAGCTATGAAACGGTTTGAAGTTCGCCAGCTTGCCACAATAATTGAAACAGCTAAATGTCAATGCTTCACCTGGTATTCCGCTGGGACAATCTAGTGCCTTCCGTCGTTTGAATATACTTTTTGTCTTTCTTTTAATGAAATATAACGGCTCAGTACTGTAACGGCTGCTGTTGTTTAAATTAAATTTACAAATTTATTGTTTCCCCAATATGTTTTTGTTATAATTGTTATCTAGATATAATTCTGTGATTGTCGGCTTAACCCTCATACTAACGCATTTATATACACTACAATTTTGTTGTAGTCGACAACAAAATTGTACAGCTATAACAACTAAGGCACTGTGGGGAAACCCAAAACTCCGAATTAATTGTGAGTCTTTATCATGTTGTTCTCTTTCTTAAAGGTGTAGACTCCAATTTTAATATATTGTGTATAATTTCATTCACCATCGCCAATGTTAATTTCATTGACCATCGCCAATGTATAATTCCATTGACCTTCGCCAATGAAATGCATTTTGTGAAGTTTATCCTTAGGTTTTTTCTTGTGTACTCTTTAGTGGAAACTCTGTGGATGAGGTTGTTATGTGTAAATACGTATAGAAAAAAGGTTAACCAATTAATTAACGTTTTATACCATATCTCTAAAACTATAAAGCATTTGGAGGTGAAATTTTGATTTAATATCAGAAAAATTCTGTTTTTTAAAACGAAAAGAGAGAGACACGGGGGAAAAAAAACCAACCTGAACCGGAAAACAAGAAAAAAAAAACGGCCCGGGCCAACCGGGCCAAAAAAAAAATCCCTCCGGGTCGGGATCGGTCGGGCAAGCTAAATTTTTTATCGGATCAGGCTGGTCGGGAAATAATTTGTCGGGGATCAACGGGGTCGGGGTAAGAACAAACTTGAGTCACTGAACTTGACCAGCAAGGCGTTAGTGTCAACGTGGTAGGCAGTGGTTCACCCGAGAGAAAAAGCTTGGGTGTGTCCTCAAACGGAAACATGATATGCTTCTCTCATTTCGAAAGAACAACTGCAACAACAACAACAACAACAAGTAAAACTGATGAATTATGAAATTTACAGACGTTGTGATTAACACTGTACTGTTCATACCGCTTCACTTTTCGGATTTAATTTAGAATAAATTCTGCTAAAAGTTGATATAAATATAATTGAAGATTAAAAGAATCACAATTGTTGCCATTTAATCCCCAGGGAGCTTTATGCTAAGGTAATGGCATTTAGAAGATTCATTTAAGAGTACTTGAAGAAAAGATAAGATATTAAAAGAATAACAATTGTTACCTTTAATTCCGAAGGGAATATTCTGCGAAGGCATTGACATTTAGCAGATTAAAGTTTATCAGGCTATTGGATTTAAAAACGTATAATTTTAGCATCCGAAGTGTTGCTGTTTTTTTCTGATTCGACACTATATTTTAAATTATTGTTTATGGATGGAAATGCGAGCAGATATCACTAACTCAGTACCTTAGTTCAAATCTTTTTGTAAAGTATCTCATCGAAAAAAACAGGGTTGTTGTCTGTATGTCATTATTTTTTTGCTCAATCGACATCTCCTTCAAATCAGCAGGTGGGATACACTATAGAAGTGCAAAAATTATAATATCTTTCTTTCGGGATTAACAATAATAATAAAGGTGAAAACGGCTTCTTCTTGAGACTATTACCTATTTAAAATGTGTAGGGGAAAGAAGGAACTCGCAAAACTGCAATTGCAAATTTAGTGATGTTTAAATACTAGTAAGTTCATACTTCACATAGTCTGTTCGAATATAAAATAAACAACCAATCTGAGCTGTTAAATTTTCTCGTGCATTGCAGCAGTAATTAATTTAATAGGAAAATGAGGTTCATACTTTGGTAACTCACGACCAAATATTTGGTAGGGAAAATTTTGTTTGGAGGCCGACTATGGTTCAGCCTTAAGTTTAGTACTTGTCTGTACAATTATTCTGATGAATAGTATTATCAAACATAACGGAATTAATCTGAATATCATCTTTTGCAACCTTAGTGTGGATGTCTGCTTTTTTTTCTAATAGAAGATATATCTTGAAAAATAGCGTTATGTTATGTCTTTCTTTCGGGATTTTGTCTTTGTTTGTACTATTATTCAAAATAACCGTAGTGCTATTATACATCTCATCATTGTATAGAATTGATTTGAAAAAGAACCTTACTTAACACTTTAGTGCATAAGGAGTGGGGTAACAAACATTTGGTCCTATGTATATGGCAATTCAATAACATGTGCAATCTAACGCGAAATTTTATTTGGTCTTAACTCGGTGTTATTTTGTTTGGAGTCACTCGTCATTTTGACGGCACGACCAAATGTTTGGTAGCGAAAATTTTGTTTGGAGGCCGACTATGGTTTCGGCCTTACAAACGTTCCAAATTTTTAGATTCATTCCGTATCTAACTAAGCAATTCAATGCCTTTCGGGATGAGCAATCACATTTTGTTTGTTTTGGGTAGGTACTAAATCCCTCTAAATGATTTGGCTTAAATTGTTTACTTTTTTGGTTAAGGCCAATTGTTGAATTAAATTCCCGAATTTAATTGCACATGATAGGAAAGTATACACATGCTTTTTATCCATTTTCGGTGGCAAAACAAATTTGTGAAAATATACACATGAGAATGTTTTTAGATAATCCTTCATTTTATTTTGTTTTAGTATAAGGTCATGCGCTTTTTAATGTGAGCATTCATAAAAGGTGGATTTGTTACATTGCGAATGATTTATGCATTAATTTGTGTCACATCTTTTCAACAATCCTATGAAATGTCATAATTTTGGTATGATTTTAAAGACAATTTATTTGACTTTCAAGAAATTAAAAATAGAACCCAAATGAAGTGATTAATTAGGCTTAATAACCTGCTAAAGGTTTAAATCAGTTGTATCGTATCTCATTAAAATCAAGGTTGTAGGTTGTAGTTTACGTGTCCCTTTTTTTGTTAGTCTTACATTACAATTTGGGGATTAACAATAACAATAGACACTAATATGGGTGGCACGTGCCGGTGTAATGAACTTCCATGTCCGTATGACTGAAATGTCCTAGCTACTATTAAATTATGTAGAACGTACTTGTACATGTGCGATCAATAAATCATCGATTGCGACTTATTCTGTGTAGTTCAATAACCCGGACTCCTGGTTATGGGGGACACTTAGTCTCATTGCACCGGTATACCTTTTACACGGAAGTACTTCCCCATGGAAAACACTTATTGAGTTCAAATATTCTGTACGTGCATAACAATGCATTTTGTAATCCGTAGGTAAAATATTTTGTTAACCCATTACTTATTCTGTTCATTGGAGACAATAAGTATATATAACCCCCAACTTGAGAAATTTATTGTAATCCGTAACAATCCTTTTTGTGTTTACACGATAAAAAGCACAACTAAAACTTTTTTCTTTAGTCGAAGACAATAGCCTATCCTATACTTTGATTGACAGGCCTCTTTTGTGCGGTTAGATTAATTCGATACTTCTTTTGTCATTTACAATTTGTAAACTATTTGAAAGGGATTTGTAAACTAATTCTTTTGTCCGTTAATAAGATAACTTACGACAAATTTGAACTGTCTTAACTC
>JXSR01S002588.1:31365-43287 GCA_000969725.1 Ophiothrix spiculata
AGATCATGATTTACTGTGTCAAAGGCTTTCTTGAGGTCAATAAAAATTGAGCCAGTGACTTTACCTTTATTCATGTTGTTAAGTATATCAGTTAAATCAGTTAAAGTGGTATTTGTACTGTGATTGTGTACTGAAAGACAATGGGGATTTTTGGAAGTTTTTGCAAGCATAACATCATAGATCCTTGTTTAAGATCATACCATGTCGTAACTTTTCAGATGAGATCTTTTATAAGCAAGATTGAGATATACTCTGAAATCAGCTTACACTTGGCACAAGCAATATACTGGCTCGATACGACTTTCAGATAAATACACTTGTAATTTCTTCGGCGTTGGTTCCCGGTTAATTGCCTCATTTTTATCATCCTCCTTTTCAGTTGATACCATCCCGCCAGTCATTCCACAGCCAGAAGACATAACCATTACTGTCCCTCTTGGCTCACCTGGAACGACCGTCTCATGGGATGAGCCTACCGCAACCGACAATTCTGGCGTCGCATCTCTAACACAAAGAACGAGGGCACCAGGCGACTTCTTTGTCCCAGGAACCGCACCAGTGTCATACACATTTACCGATCCTTCTGGCAACACTGCTACTGTGACATTTAATGTTAATGTTATTGAAGGTAATTAATAGATTTAGCCCCATGGTATGAGTGAGAGGGGTATCAAAAAGTTTTGAACTTAACCCAGAAGAAATAGAGTCTGGAATGTAATTTAAAAAAAAATACAGGTATTTGAATGTGAAAATAGATGATTTGACTATACAATTTGCACTGAAATCCATGGCTCTAAGCAGAAATCCAGGTACTAAAAAAGGGATATCTGTTTCTCCATTATTGTTTAAGCCCCTTTGAATCGTGTTAAAGGCAAGAATTAGATACATTGGGCCCCGGACAGAAAATAGGGGGCAATTAAGTGTAAGACTTTTTAAAAAATGTGCATTTGGTGTAGGTGTGAAAAAACGGTGTCATTGAGTGTCAACTTAAGGTGCGTTTACACTGTGACGACTTAGGGACAACAACAAGCAACGTAGACCTGCGAATTGCAGTTTTGAATTTTACGCCCGTCATCGTTAGTTAAAGTCAGTTAACGCTCACACACGCTGCTAGCCATGCACACTATCGTTATTATCAGTCGATTTCAGTTACAACTTTTAAGTTGCAAATACGTTATCCTCCGTCGTTACCCTACGTCACAGAGTAACGCACTTTTAGGGGTAAAAACATATGGGAGTATGTAGTTTGAACACTTCCATTCTTACTTAATTGCCTAATTTGTATAATTTTTTTTCCAGTTGATGCCATTCCGCCAGTCATTCCTCAAGTAGAAGACATCACCATAACTGTCCCTCTTGGCTCACCTGGAACCGTCGTCCAATGGCAGGAGCCATCAGCAACCGACAATTCAGGCGTCGCATCTCTGACCCAAAGAACGAGGGCGCCTGGCGACTTCTTTGTCCCAGGAACCACACCAGTGTCATACACATTTACCGATCCTTCTGGAAACACTGCTACCATGACATTCAATGTGAACGTTATTGAAGGTAATTGATCGGTTTTAAGTCCTTTTGATGTAACCACTAATTCTTCTTTTTCTTTATTTTGTCTATTTTTTTTCATAATTTTTATTTTGCAAATATTGTCATTATTATCTTATAATAGTTATGATCAGCAATTTATGGTTTTCTTTGAATTAAAATATCCTGTATGAGTGTTTTTAGTAGCTGGTGTTTAATAAGCTGTTTTTGCATGAAATACTACTCATTTGTGCTTGTTTTTACTTCATGTGGTTGGATTAAGGTCAACGATGGCATTTTAAAGCAAGCGGTAATATACTTGAGTTTGACGCTCAAGTTGAAAGTTTACAGTATTTAGGCAAATTTAAAGTACAGATTGACAATATCTCTATTGTATCTTATGTTGTAGTTGATGGTACTCCACCAGTAATTTCTGGATGTAACGATGTCTCCGCTGAAGTTGGCCTCAACGTTGGTGGAGTCGTAGTCACCTGGACCGAACCCACAGCCACCGACAACTCCGGGGAACCCGTTGTCCTTCAGTCAAGATCTCGTGCTCCGGGACAATTCTTTTTGGTCGGCCCAACTACCGTCACTTACAGATTTGCTGACACAACTGGCAACACTGCTACTTGCACTTTTGTTGTTACTGTTGTCGAAGGTAAGCTAGAGCTAATTACTGTAAACACCGTAATTTTCGCGCTCAGTAATTTTCGCCATTTTGCGCGTTTTTATTTTCGGGCATGTGAACATTGGGCTAGTATGGAACCTCCTTTGTAACAAATACACATTAATTTTCGCGGTGCATTTATTTTCGCGTTTTTTTCATTTTGCGCGAAAAGCGCGAAAATAAATGTAGCGCGAAAAATACCACTTATACAGTATGTGACATTTTACGAAAATATTTCAGGCATGGGGGAGCTCCTATGGCAGGATTCATAATTAGATTGCGAGTTCGAGCCCTGCTATGGCCAATGAGTAATGAACAGTGTTTCCGCTAAGGCCGCCATTGGCGCAGGAGCGGTGAAAATTGGCACAACTAGTTTCTGAAAATGTGTGAGAAAGATATTTTTCTAGCTTTATTGAGCCAATTTTCATCCACAGCTCATGATTTTGGCGCAAGCACCTCATAAACTTTGTCATACTTGCTCGAATTGGCGCAAGCTCAAACACCTTAGTGGAAACACTGGTAATGACCTTGGGCAAGTCATTTAATTTCTATTGTTTTATCAACCCAAGCATTATATGGGTAATTATTAGGAATATTGAATAAAAGCACCGTTTGTCTAGACATTGTTAAGGCAGCTGACTTAATACTGCACCTACCATTTATCGCCTCTATTTAAAAGGTTATTATATATAAGACTAAATAATTTGTTTTAAGATTGATACAATGTGTATTGTATTTCAGTTGATAAGGAACCACCTATAATATATGGCTGCCGAGACGTGTCTATTGAAATAGGCCTCAATACAGGCCGATCTATCGTAACTTGGATAGAGCCTAGTGTCTGGGACAATTCGGGATTTGCCAACCTTCTTTCAAGATCTCACGCACCAGGGCAGTTATTTGTAGTTGGCAACACCCCTGTTACCTATACATTTGTTGACGGATCAGGCAACTCTGCTCTCTGCCAATTCATTGTTTCGGTTGTTGCAGGTATATGGTTTGCAATCCTGGAAACCATGTTTGAATCATCCGTATCATTCCCTTTGGGATCCATCAAAAGCCTTTAGATCTTTTTAACCTTAAAGTATGCAACAAGCAATCAGACTCTGTTACAAGATCCATAGCATATTCCTTGTATTCTACTACATTGTGAACTGGTATTTTTATATTGTGTAAGAGACTTAATGACTGATTAGGATTTATTAAGACCAAATCACTGCATATTAATATCTTTTACATGAATTGTTCATGATTTTGGTATTATTTTGGTCTAATTTTGTTGCTAATACATACATAAAACATTACCATAACTTAATTTGAATATTCAGCAAGATTCGGTACATTGTTTTGATTGCGAAATACGGACTAATTTACTTCTCCGTATGGTCATATTATTGGTTTATGCGCGCTAATCGCCTGCTTGTTGCATACTTCAAGATTTACAGAGTATGGAGGATGTTCCTGGGTATTTTGCTGTTGTTCCCAGTCAGTTTGACGTGGTCCCCAGTAGCATTGCTTTAACACTATCCAGTCAATCAGACATTGTTTTTGAGAACTTTTGCTGAGTGCAGTATTCCAAACCAAAACTTGCATGCTCTATGTCTATGTCATATGACAATATGACTGGAAAGAGTTAAAGTTTTAGTTGGGAAACTTGATTACAATCCACCCTTACAAGTTAGCTCTGTCCTGAATTACATACATATTGATCCAATCTTGAATTTGTTCCATTCCTTATTTGATTTGGGTACCTTTTGTTTGAATTCATCCCTTATTTGATTTGGGTACCTTTTGTTTGAATTCATCCCTTATCTGATTTGGGTACCTTTTGTTTGAATTCATCCCTTATTTGATTTGGGTACCTTTTGTTTGAATTCATCCCTTATTTGATTTGGGTACCTTTTGTTTGAATTCATCCCTTATTTGATTTGGGTACCTTTTGTTTGAATTCATCCCTTGTTTGATTTGGGTACCTTTTGTTTGAATTCATCCCTTATTTGATTTGGGTACCTTTTGTTTGAATTCATCCCTTATTTGATTTGGGTACCTTTTGTTTGAATTCATCCCTTATTTGATTTGGGTAGCTTTTGTTTGAATTCATCCCTTATTTGATTTGGGTAGCTTTTGTTTGAATTCATCCCTTATTTGATTTGGGTAGCTTTTGTTTGAATTCATCCCTTATTTGATTTGGGTACCTTTTGTTTGAATTCATCCCTTATTTGATTTGGGTACCTTTTGTTTGAATTCATCCCTTATTTGATTTGGGTACCTTTTGTTTGAATTCATCCCTTATCTGATTGTTTGAATTCATCCCTTATTTGATTTGGGTAGCTTTTGTTTGAATTCATCCCTTATTTGATTTGGGTACCTTTTGTTTGAATTCATCTTGGCAAGCTTATTAAGCTGGCACCAGGCGATTTTTACCCTATGGTTCCCGATTTTATGTGCCTGGTGGGACAGAAAAATGAGACCCAGGCGACTGTATTTTTCCCACTACAGTGTCCAGATCTTGCTGTATGTAATCTTTTGTCTCTAGTATACGAGTCAAAATTTGTTAAGAAAATGATTGGAAACTTGGATATTTTTGGAAAAGCAATAAATATTCATCAGTAGAATACCATACAAATTCTTTTATTGATAAATTCTTGATTTCCAAATTTAAATTCTCTGAAATACTGGAAATTAAGGTCAGCTTTTTCAGATTCAGATTTCTGGCACCATGTCCGCTTTTAGAAAAATTGTGCATATTGGCATTTCTCCAATTGCTTGCCCAATACCCGTTGCCCTACATGACTAGATATATACAGTAGTTTAGATTGTTTCAAGTTTGAATATGTAGCTTGATTCTGTCATGTAAACCCATTTTGTGTGCGTTTCAGCATACTGTTCGTAACATGGGTAAAAATGGGTGGCCAAACTCTGCGCTCTGCTCTTTTTGGTCATCCTTCCATTTTACACTTGTGACTATTGTATGCATTGTTGTTTTTGAAAAATAAACTGAACCTAAGACTGAAACTTCTTGCATCAAGCAAAGTAGTAGTAAAGCCAATATTTTAAATCCGGTTTTATCCCCATCACGTTGGTGGCTGGATTCAGCTCACACTTGTGGCAACCGTCCTCACTCCCTCCCTTCACCTCACCCGATTCAACGCTTACTCCTTCCCTAACCCAACCCTTTTAATCTCCTCCTCCACCTGCATCCTCCAAGTCTTCCTTGGTCGTCCTCTTCTCCTCAAACCACCCACCATGAAATCAAGGGCCCTTCTAAGAACATGCCCTTCATCCTTCCTCAGCACATGCCCATACCAACGCACACAATTCGCCAAGCTGTCTACTGCATCTTCCACACCCAACATCTGCATCAAGTCCTCAGTCTTCTTCCTATCTACTTCTACTTCTACGCTTATTCTCATCAAAGCCTGTTCAGCATAAAGATGAGCTCTATGGTCCTAGAGAGGTGATATACTTTTGAAGGTATAGTGACTATATAGTGACTATGCACTCTAGTCCTATCCCTCAACTTCACACCACACATCGATCTCATCATCACTCTCTCCGCCCTCAAAGTTCCCATCTCATTTTCGCCCAGACACCACGTCTCACTGCCATACAACATCACCGATCTCACACAGCTCTTATACACCACTCCTTTTATCTTCAAAGCCCATTAAATAAATATTGTGTGACCAATTTTGAAATTTGAGAAGACAATCATTGTTACATGATGTGTTATTATTTTAGTTGATGATGTCGCTCCAGTCATCACTGGGTGCGTTGATGTCTCCACCGAAATCGGCCTCAACATCGGAGGATCCGTCGTCACATGGACTGACCCTATAGCTACCGACAACTCTGGTGTTGTCACTCTGCAGTCAAGATCTCGTGCCCCAGGACAATTCTTTTTGGTCGGCCCAACTGAAGTTACCTATGTATTTGTTGATGGAACTGGCAACACTGCAACATGTACTTTCACTGTGACTGTTGTTGAAGGTATGGTTAATTATGAGATGAAGCGAAGGCTTTGCATGTTATAAGACATTCAGAGAGATATTTTCTTGTGATATTCGCTCAAACTATGAGCGAATATTGTATAAATCGATGCGTGTGGCAGGCTCTTTACGCCAGAGCAAATTGTTCTCAGCAGGGTTCCAAATGTGAGCAAATGTCTCCCTTGTGTGGATAGCCTTGCCATGATAAGCAACAAGGAGCCCAAAAGTCCCCATGAGCGAAACAAGATGGTTGCGAATCCAGATTTCTTGTTAAATTTCCTTGGCTTTAACACATTCTTGCAGCTAACAATTCTTTAAAATTTATTTGTGTGCAATTGAGGTTGCATATAGCTGCATATGCGCCACTTTGCACGCATATTTGACCTCGATTCCAACTCTCCCGTAAATTGCATATCCATGCAAAGGGCATGAATGTATTAAATGGTCTTTTTCTTCAGAAATTGTTGATTGATTGGTTGTTTATTCCCATTTGAAGGATACTAATAGCCTTATACTGTATTTGCACATGGAGACTGCATTATTGTACCCCAATTTGTCGTTGTCTTAAACTACAGGGCATAAATCTTGACATATGTGAAAGAAAATCCTGTCTTATTGTTATGCATACTAGAAACATAAATTTTATCATATGCGCCACTTTGCACGCATATTTGACCTCGATACCAACTCTCCCGTAAATGGCGTATCCATGCAAAGGGCATGAACGTATTGAACAGTCTGTTTCTTCAGAAATTGTTGATTGATTGGTTGTTTATTCTCATTTGTGATATTTGGACATGGAGGCTGCATTATTGTACACAATTTTGTCGTTATCTACAGGGCTTAAATCTTGACATATATATGAAAGAAAATCCGGTCTTGTTGTTATGCATAATAGGAACACAAATTTAATCATATGTGCCAATTTTCACGCATATTTGACCTCAATACCAACTCTCCCCGTAAATTTCATGCAAAGGGCATGAATGTATTGAACGTTCTGTTTCTTCAGAAATTGTTGATTGATTGGTTGTTTATTCCCATTTGTGGGATACGAACAACCTTACGATATTTGGACATGGAGGCTGCATTATTGTACACCAATTTGTCGTTGTCTTAAACTACAGGGCATAAATCTTGACATATATATGAAAGAAAATCCTGTCTTGTTGTTATGCATAATAGGAACACAAAATTTAATCATATGTGCCAATTTTCACGCATATTTGACCTCAATATCAACTCTCCCCGTAAAATTCATGCAAAGGGCATGAATGTATTGAATGGTCTGTTTCTTCAGAAATTGTTGATTGATTGGTTGTTTATTCCCATTTGTGGGATACGAACAACCTTACGATATTTGGACATGGAGGCTGCATTATTGTACACCAATTTGTCGTTGTCTTAAACTACAGGGCATAAATCTTGTATATCAAAGAAAATCCCTTCTTTTTGTTAAGCATGATACTAGGAACACATTTTTTTATCAGAGGATATAAGATGATACAAGCCAAGTGTACAACATAATTACAAATCCCATCCGTACTTATTGACTTAAATCATCTTATTTCAGTTGATGACATCATTCCAGTAATCAGCGGTTGTGATGACGTTGCCATAGAAATAGGTCTCAACATTGGTGGCTCTGCTATTGTCTGGAATGAGCCCATCGCCACTGACAACTCTGGCGTTGTCATACTGCAGTCAAGATCTCATGCTCCGGGACAGTTCTTTTCAGTTGGCGTGACTGAAGTCACCTATGTATTTGTTGATGGAACTGGCAACACTGCTACCTGTACATTCAATGTCGCAGTTGTGGAAGGTATAAATAAGCTGCATGCTTATCATACGTATTTTATTCTCATCGTATGGGGATAATTGGATCATTCCAGTCACTCCACCCAAATCATTCCTTCCACAAACATGTGACACAATAATTCCATTCCATCCATACTGGGGATTGCCAGATTATTCCAGGCTGATGTTCAAATTTCAGTTCTTCCATTACCCAATCATTGCAGCCTCAAGTCCAAATATGCATTATCTGGATTATTCCAGTCCTTCCATGTGCTATTGCCAGATCAATCTGGTCCAAATCATACATTATGATAACTGGTTCATTCTAGACATTTGAAATATGTGATTGCTAGATCATTCCATTCCCACACAACAGTCAGCCCAATCCCACCCATTTTCATATGAGATCATTCTAACCCTTTCATTACATGTTCATACCAGAATATTCAGTCCCATCCATATGTTTCTGGACCATTCCAGGGCAGTCTGTATTATGTAATTACTGGATCATTACTACAAGTCCTAATTACACATGTGACAATCATGTGGGTGTATATGCTTGAACTGAATTTAAGTCCAACCCCATGGTGCCAGATCATTTCACCCATCCATACATATGATAACTGAATAATGCCAGTCAAATCGGAATGACTGATTGGCAGTCATTTTAATTGTTCCGTACACACAAATATGGGTTTAATCCAGCCCTCTACTTCAGATCATTCCAAACCTATCCATGTGAATGTTAATCATATTGTTCCAATCCTACTTGGACCCTGAGTGATTGTTAGATAATCCTAGCCCAACATGTTATTGTCCACACATTGTTGAATCATTCAATTCCAATAAATTGATGGCAAGATCAAGATCACATGATTGCCAGATCCCTGATGTGTCTAGACACTGTGAGATAATTCTAGTCTTATCTGGACATGTTGATATAGAATCATCATTGTTCTCACATTGTTTGATCGTGTTAGCCGTATCTATTGCCAAATCATCCCAGCCCATCTGTACATGTTCTAACTGGATTATACTTAGTCCATACATTGTTTGATCATTGGAGTCCATCTATTTATTTATGTGATTGCTAGATTATTCCACCCTATCTGTTATTGCTCACACATTGTCCGATCATCCTAGCCAATTGTATCCACACACATTGCAGGGTCATTCCAGCCTTGTCCAAACATTGCAGGGTCATTCCAGCCCTGTCCTCACATTGTCCGATCATCCTAGCCATACTAATCCACATATTGCCGGATCATTCCAGCCCTGTCAACGCATGATCCAGCAATGTTAACATATTGCCGGATCAATCCAGCCCTGTCCACACATCGGGATCATTCTAGCCCCGTCAACTCATTGCCGGATCATTCCAGTCCTGTCCACACATTGCTGGATCATTCCAGCCCTGTTAACATATTGACGGATCATTCCAGCCCTGTCAACATATTGCCGGATCATTCCAGCCCTGTCAACACATTGTCGGATCATTCCAGCCCTGTCCACATATTGCCAGCCCTGTTAACATATTGCCGGATCATTCCAGCCCTGTCAACACATTGCCGGATCATTCCACTCCTGTCCACACATTGCTGGATCATTCCAGCCCTGTTAACATATTGCCGGATCATTCCAGCCCTATCCACACATTGCCGGGTCATACCAGCCCTAGCAACACATTGCCGGGTCATTCCAGCCCTTCTCCACACATTGCCGGGTCATTCCAGCCCTATCAACACATTGCAGGATCATCCAGTCCTATCCACACATTTCGGGATCATTCCAGCCAATGTCAACACAGGTTCATTCCAGTCCTATCAACACATTGGCAGATCATTCCAGCCCTATCCACACATTACAGGATAATTCCAGCCTTGTCAACACATTGCCTGATTATTCAGGCCCTGTTTACACATTGCCGAATCATTCCATCCCTGCCAAGACATTGCCGGGTCATTCCAGCCCTAGCCACACATTGCCGGGTCATTCCAGCCCTGTCCACACATTGCCGGGTCAGTCCAGCCCTATCCACACATGACAGGAGCATTCCAGCCCTATCCACACATGACTTATTCTTGCAACAAGAATGTTGGTTGATGAGCTGACTTTGTTATTTTTTATCGTTGCAGTGGATAGAGTTAACCCGGTTATCACTGGGTGTGTTGATGTCTCCACTCAAATTGGCCTCAATATTGGTGGAGCTGTTGTCACCTGGACAGAACCCATCGCCACTGATAACTCTGGTGTGGTAACTCTGCAGTCAAGATCTCGTGCTCCAGGACAATTCTTCTTGGTTGGCCCCACTGAAGTTACCTATGTATTCGTTGATGGATCTGGCAACACTGCTACTTGTACATTCAATGTGGTTGTTGTTGAAGGTATATAAATCACCAATCTGCTAATCATTTGCCCTTTTAAAAATTTACTTTGGATTCATTGTTTGACTACAATTGATTGATTGATTTTTACTGGGAATTCGTCAATGGCTTAATCATATTCCCCCCATTGAAACTCCATTAGTCAAAGTTCTAGTTGTCCTGCTAAGTTCAGCTCCATTTACAGCTCAGTATAAAGTCATCTGTTGCTTCAAGAAGCTTTTGACATAATCCTGAATTTTAAAATTTCTGAAGACCTTAAACTTGCTGAAAGTTCTTTAAGATACAACAGAGGCGATGGATGACAAACATTCATAAAATAATGGCAATAAACAATTGATAACAAAAACATTTTTTATAGTTAAGGGTACTTCCATCTTTTATGGTTTAGATACAAAATCCCAATTCTTCACAAATACCAAAGGCCATCCTAGTAAAAGTACCTGCCACCAAAAGAAAATCCATGCAAATAACTTGTATTTCTCTTGTAACTAATATCAAATTTCTTTCAGTCTTGACATTCCTGACGGATCCAGATTAAGTAAGGAGCCGCTTCAAAATTTGAATATTTTGTTGGTTCTGAGTTGCGTTTTGAAACGGCCCCTAAATCTTAAAAGCTCTACAGGTTTATCTTTTAAAATTTGTGATTATACAATCACCAGCAGACAGCAGTTAAGATCCTATGGAAACATCACCCACGATTAAATAATATCTATCATAATTTTGATTTCAGTTGATGATATCATTCCTGTGATTTCTGGTTGTGTTGATGTTTCTGCCCAAATCGGCCTCAATGTTGGCGGAACCATGGTCACATGGACCGAGCCCACAGCCACCGATAACTCTGGTGTGGTCACTCTGCAGTCAAGATCTCGTGCCCCAGGACAATTCTTCTTGGTTGGCCCAACTGACGTCACTTATGTATTTGTTGATGGAACTGGCAACACTGCTACCTGCACATTCACTGTGACTGTAGTTGAAGGTATAAAGCTTACCCAACTGCTAACCATTCTCATTTCATTCCATAGATAGTTGCCAGTAGATCGAATTCCAATCATATTAACACCAGTTTACTAAGGTGCTAAAGTGCTTACCAATCATCTTTTATTCCGTAGATCATAGCTAGTAAACAGAAATCCCGCCTCATTCTCTTGCAATGTTTTTTTTTATTATGACTACTATCAGTAAACCGATGTTATCTTCCTTTTTGATATATGTGTCTTTGTGACTGAATACAACCATCAGCATAATTTCAATCGGCAAAGATCCTATGCAGACGTCTCTCAAGACGGGTTCTGGATATACACCACCAATGATATTTCCTATGTTTTTACATGTAAATTCCTTCAATTTGACCATGATTTTCACATATTTCCTTTAAGTACCATCTCCTGAAATGTCATTTTTCTCAAAATTCATTTCAAAAACCACTAAAAAATGGCCAAATTTACCTGGGGTGTCCGGCTTGATTTTCCGGTAAGCAGCCTGGAATTGGAGTCTAACCCCGTCCTCCAGTGAAATTCACGGTGCTGCCAGTCTGTCCATTCAGACCTGGGGAGAAAAA
>JXSR01S002588.1:59661-76460 GCA_000969725.1 Ophiothrix spiculata
TCAGCTTTCAAATGCAGAAAAAATTATAGAAATCAAATGAAAAATAAAAAAGATATGACTAATTTTGTAAGTACTTCTTAAATTGTGATGTAATATCTTGCTTAACCGTGTAAATCCCATTGGAATGGAAGAAAAAGAGACGTACTTACAAAATTGGTAATATCTTTTTTCTTATTTTTCATCCGATTTCCAACAATAAATTTATGATTTGATGCTTTTATCAAGTTCAAAATCAGTTTTAATCTGTGCACAATTTTTTCTGATTCACGTGGTACAGGTTCAAATTTCAAAAAACACTTGAGACTAAGTACATTGAATCTAAGACTTGAGACTGAGCAAGTTATTCTGTGTTTCATTCATTGCAGTTGATTTCTCGGCACCAATCATTGAAGGGTGTCTCGAAGATTTCTCACAAAACACACCATTGGGCTCACCAGGCAGAACGGTTACATGGGTTGAACCCGTGGCTACCGATAACTCCGGCACCGTGTTCTTGTCCTCAAGATCTTTTGCTCCTGGAATGTTCTTCCAAGTTGGTCCAACCACAGTTGCCTATGTATTCAGTGACCCTACTGGCAATGAGGCAACTTGCACCTTTGTGATTACTGTTGTTGAAGGTATGTTTGAGTTTTTATTTGCTGTTGAAGTGACGTAAGGCCAAATAAAATAAATCATGTGTTTTACATCCCCGTCCGTCCAAATTTTTCAAGATTTTTAAATATTTGTATTATTTTTCTGTGTTTGTTCCATAACTTAAAGGGGCATTGGACAAAATTTTGAAATTTTGTTTGTGGATGATTTACACTTCATAAGTTAGTACAAATGACAGTCAATTACCAGATATCGGGAACATTTTGATCAAAACCTTCAAAAAATTCAAAAATTTGAATTTCATTTTATTTGTTGCTTTGGGTATGAGGCTATTCTCTAAACGTATTTATTGATGCTATACAATGAGAAAGAGCCAAAGATTTGTTTGTAAAAAATTCCTTTCACATCATAGTTTGCAGAAAAATTAAAAGAAATTTGGGATTTTCATTAGATCTCCTGAAAAGGCCAATTCTATAAATTCAACTATAGAGGGCGGTATTTATCGTTGTCGACAACGATAATTAAATATAAGAGAATATCTAAATATTTTGGTATATAGGGTTTGAATTTAACAATGAAACTTTGCATGCTGTCATTATTACCGCTAATACTTCAAATGATGCAAAAATCTCAAAATGTTTGGGGAAAAGTTTGGGGATGATGCTGAACTTGTCCAATGCCCCTTTGACTTTTGAAACTGTAAAACTGGAAATAGATACTTTAAAATGTTTGATCATTAATAAACATATTCCAAACACTTTCTTCAAGCTAGGGGTAAAGCAATTTGAAAATAACAAAAAATTAGGAGGGCCTCTCCAATTTTGGAATGTGTCAAAGTTGTTGGTTTATGTATTTTACATAGAAATGAATAATAAATTTGGAAAAATAATACAAAATAAGGACCTCCCTTCAACAAATCTTTAAAAAGTCCAGACATAAACACATAATTTATTTTACTTGGCCTAATGAACTAATTCATTTCCCTGGCAACCGTTCCACACCATTCACTAGGCTAAGTTATGGTATAAATTGCAGTCATGTTGACTATATCCCAAAGTCGGATTGTCTCCCATGGCCTTTTACTTGACCAGCAAAGCGAATTACTTGGTCTTCTGTGGCGAAGACTGTGCAACCCACTGTAAGCCGGGGATTTGGTGTAAACGGTTTCTGAGGTAACCCAGATTATTATGTAAGGCCAAAAAAAAATGTTTGTTTGCACTTCGCAACCGACCCTAAAATGCCAAAAATTTGGGTTAGGTATTTTAGTTTTTTTTTCTTCAAACATGTAAAATATGAAAACTCAATATTTTCGATGGAAAACGTAAAATTAAGCAGTGTAAATTCACATTTATTAGTATTAAAATGCATATTTCCTCTAAATAATGACCATCAATTTTTGATTTAGCCTTGCATTGCTTGGTATTCACGATAAAATCCATGGAATGACATTATTCTTTAAAATATATGTGAAGAGTAAAAAACAAAAAAGATCAACCGACCGACCGACCCAAAATTTAAATTTTTCCACTGAACGGCAAACAAACAATTTTTTTTTGCCTAATCACTTGGATTTAAGCAATAGTTCAAAAAGTTATTATGATGACTTTGGTTACAACTTGACAAATTTGACATGTTTCTCTTTGACCTTCAAAGTGGATCCTTTGGAACTTACATTTTGCATAAATCTGAGCTGTTGAGAATTTTGATTGTAGCTGCCCTAGTTCCACTTGAAAACTATGTCAGAATACCTTCCGACTATAGGACTGTTGTGTACGTAACAATAAGAAAGGTGTAAAATCTAATGGGCAATGTATTCCTGTAAAAAAAATCTGTATCAAATCAAACCAAATCAAAAGTCATTTATGTCCTATCGCCCGTATCATACAAATGTTCTAAGGCGCTCGTAGCTCAAAAAAGTTACTGCTGGTGGGCATCCTTAAAATGATGAGTTTTGAGGAGAGTCTTACATTGTTCTTGCATGCAGTTCTTTAACTGGTCTGGAAGTCTGTTCCATAATTTGGGACCTGTATCTTGACATTCCATGTTAATTTTAATGTCATATTGTCAAAGACGTATAAGTTCGCTCCGTGAATAGATCTAGTGGGGAAGTCCTCTTTTGGTGTATGCGCTGCAAATTCTCTAGGTGTGGAAAGTCCAGGATCAAATTTTGGCTGGGCTGCAAATTTATCAAGCCCTGGAATGCCTTGTGATAAGGCCAAAAAAAAATAAATTGCTTGTTTGCCCTCCAGTGGAAAAATTTAAATTTTAGGTTGGTCGGTCGGTTGATCTTTTTTTTTTTTACTCTTCACATTTATTTTAAAGAATGATGTCATTCCATGGATTTTATTGTGAATACTAAGCAATGCAGGGCTTAATCAAAGGCTGGGGTCATTATTTAGAGGAAATATGTATTTTATACTACTAAATGTGACTTTATACTGCTAAATTTTACGTTTTCCATCGAAAATATTGAGTTTTCATATTTTACATGTTAGAAGAAAAAAACAACAACTTAAATACCCGACCCAAATTTTTGGCATTTTAGGGTCGGTCGCGGAGGGAAAACAAACATAATTTATTTTTAGGTCAATAGTTAAGTAAATAGAGTGGGTTACATTCGGTCCGTTACAATATATTTTTGTAAGTTTGTCTAGCTAATTATCTGACAAATTTTGCATAATTTTTTTCATTTACAGTTGATGAGGTACCACCTATTGTAGTATGTGTCAATGACGTAACTGAAACCACACCCTACAACTGGAACCACTGTCACATGGACCGAACCAACCGCCACCGACAACTCTGGCGTCGTTAACTTGGCTTCTAGGACTCACGCACCCGGATCCTTCTTCCTCGTCGGAGGAACCGATGTCACCTATCAATTTATCGACAGCTCAGGCAACACTGCTGACTGCATCTTTACTGTCAATGTTGTGGAAGGTAAGTGCCCAGAGGAGGGTGGCTGTGGCAACTATTACTGGTCAATGAATACTAATTTAGTAGCTTCTATTAATCGTGTCCTATGCTGCCTGGCAAGTGCCCTGATTAAAGATCTAGAGAGGAGATCATGGACATGGACACATTTATGAGATCATGGACATGGACACATTTATACTCCTGTATGGAGACAAAATTAGAGGTATTCGGGTTTACCCCAAAGTTGCCACATAACTTGTAGCAATTGTAGCGCGTCCAAACCTTTTGCGTCTGTTTAGTTTTGGTTTACTTTTTTGGGTTTATATGCATGCTGGTAAATGGTGCTCCTAAAAAATGCATGAAGAAAAAAATCATGAAGACATGTCTGTGCTCCCCGACAAAGTGGCTATGCCACTGCCCTAATAAGAAAACTTAAACTTAAATTGAGAGTTTAACCTGAATAAAATATCCTGACTGGTTTACTAGCAAAATTAAAAGCGAGCTTTTTACATGTTTTGCATATAATAATTTTGCTGAGGAAACAAGAAGTTTGCCGACTCAAAATTCAGGATTATACTAGTGTAAGCTAATTATTTAACTTCACTCTTATTTGCAGTTGATCAGACCCCACCAGTCATTTCTGGCTGTGACGATCAAGCAACAACAGTCGCCCTCAACATCGGAGCAGTCCAGTTTGAATACGTTGAACCTACCGCTACTGATAACTCTGGCGTTGTCAATCTCGCCTCAAGGACTCGCACCCCCGGATCATTTTTCTTGATTGGCAACACTGAAGTCACTTATAGATTTATTGATGGATCTGGCAACACCGAGACTTGTACTTTTACAATTACTGTAATTGAAGGTGAGACATTGAACCTACTTATTTCGATCTAGCAAAATGTATCGTAAATTAAATTACAGCTGACTTAGGTGTTAATGTTACGAATAGCTGTTAAGGATATATGTGTCATTTTAAAGTTAAATTAAATATTACATGCATTTCATGTCAAGTATTATTACAATTATTATTATTACAAAGCATTTATAAAGCATTTTACAAAGAACACAGCGCTGAAAACAAATACAGTGACCCAGGAAAAGCCAAGTACACAAACCCTTAGGGGCTGAATGAATTGGGCAGCAATCAAAATCTAATTCACCAAATGTGTATGGATTCCATCACATTTCCCAAGCAAAATGGAATTCAAATTTATTAATCTGGGGACTCTTGCTCTAGAGCATTTTTATGCAGCTTCTCATCTCATGAACCTATCCAAATTGGATTATATATTCTTATAAGCCAGGGTGGTTCACATGCACGCTCAGAAAACAACAAACCACATCTTTTGAAGTAGATCAATGTTGATTTTGGCAAAAAAATAAAATGATTAAGAACATATATTTCCTTTTCAGTTGATGAGATCCCACCAGTTGTAATCTGCGTAGACGACATATCCACGACCGTTGCTCTGTTTGCCGGTGGTTCCGAGATGACATGGGTTGAACCAACTGCTAGCGATAACTCCGGTAGCGTGTCAATCTTGTCACAGTCTGCCGCACCTGGCGACTTTTTTGTCACTGGCGTGAC
The DNA here is from genome assembly GCA_000969725.1 of Ophiothrix spiculata. Taxonomy (NCBI): domain Eukaryota; kingdom Metazoa; phylum Echinodermata; class Ophiuroidea; order Amphilepidida; family Ophiotrichidae; genus Ophiothrix; species Ophiothrix spiculata. The sequence continues at coordinate 64,760 of JXSR01S002588.1, forward strand.
ACCCGTCACCTACATCTTTGTCGATCCATCTGGCAACAGTGAATCTTGTACATTCAATGTGGAAGTTGTTGAAGGTAAGGCGGGAGGAATTTTCAGTTTGGTGGGCTCTACCGGGGGGGGGGGGGTACTTGAATTTTGTTTGGATAGGGACGTGCCTCTGGGAAAATTAAAAAGCCACCCATCCAAATACCAGTTTTCAAGAAAAAGAGACCCATCCATATACCAAATCTCCAAAATTGTGAGTAAAATTAAATCAAAAACCAATTTTTTTCGGCCTATATTTGCACTATTTTGGCAAAATTTTATTACGTTTTGAGAAGAAAATGAACCCATCAAAATCTGAGAAATGGCCCGATTGAAATACCAGAGAGCCTGATTTTGCTACCCGAATTTGCTGCACTTCCCCATAACCCCTTTTGTACTAAGTACCTCCCCCTGGGGGCTCTATATCTAAACATCTACTCAATAAAGTTACCAAAGAGGCAATATCTAATTGAGAACGAAATGATATTAGACAGAAAAAAACAAAGAACAATTAGCAATAAAATATGCACTTGTAAAGTGCAAGATCTACACAATTTCTAAGCACATAAAGGTAAAGGGGCCGCCTGTATTTCACAGACCGGAGTGCCCATCTCTCTTTCGAAGCGATTGGTCCAGACTCAACAATATGTTTTAATTGTGGTGAGGGGATCGCCACACCTCCTACCCCGCAAGTCTGCTACCTTCCCAGCATTGAAGAAAGCTGGTGCATTATTAACATGATCAATGATTTTAAAATGTTCAATTCTAGAATAAAATTCAACAAATACAACAGTGATATAAAAACTGACCGCAGGCGAGATACCGGCAGCCAAGTTGGGTGGTGTAAGGGTTGTTACTAGGTGGATGTGGGTTGTTTGAGGGTTCTGCTGTGATTCTTTGCTGGTCCATTTGCCAGTATTGAATCTTGTACATTAAATGTTGAGGAGGATTTTTGAAGGAGAACGGTGAATTGAGGTAATGGGGGGGGGGGGGCTTTGATTATATTAAGTTATTGTGGCAAAGTTTTAAATTCAGTATAAAATGCATAAAATTGAACTTATATCTGAATCATATTTTAGATGAAATTATCAAGGTTTTATTCAAATTCGTCCCAGAGTTATTTGTCTGATTAATGAAATGTTTATTTTTCTTTTCCCCTCCTCAATTCAGTTGATGGTACATCACCAGTAATTGAAGACTGTCCCGAAGACCGCACACAAATCATTCCCCTCAATGCTGGCGGAATCATCATTACATGGACCGAACCAACCGCCACCGATAACTCTGGCACCGTAACCTTGTCGACAAGAACCCATTCTCCTGGAACCTATTTTGAGACCGGCTTCACACAAGTTGTTTACAGATTCTCTGATCCAACTGGAAACTCTGCCACGTGTACTTTCAGTGTTTTTGTGAATGAAGGTGAGTTTATTTTGTATGTATATTTTATGAGGAGAATTGAGGCTGACACTGTTGATTTCCGTATAATTTGCCATTGGAAGTAAGTCCTGATATCTTCTTTGGAAGCAAGGCCTGATGGGAAGGTCCAGATATCTTTTTTAAACAGATTTCACTTGGACCCGTTAAACGTTTAACCCCTTATATGATTTAAAATTTAGCACGCTCATAATAATGAAAAAGTCTGACTTGATCTATGTTTACAAACTTGGGGAGTTGGAACTCAAGTGCGCATTAAAACATAAGGAGACAGTCTTTATACACATTTAGCAATGTTTGCTCTTAAAATGGAGAACTCAAAATGCAAATGGTTTGGTTTAATTTTAAAGATTCCGTCAAAAAGGAACCATATTTCTTTCACTTTGCTTATGTTTTCTCATGATTTTATGATTTATTATACGAACATATTTTTGTTAAACAGTATCGTAAAAATGTCTAAGCCTGTCATTATCCGTTTAAACGGAGTGTATCGACAGTGTTAATTGAGACCATGGATAAAAGATAAAGGGGTATTAAGAGATTAGTAAATCTGGAAGTTACAGAATCAAAATTCTCCTCGGTCACAATTTTTCATCAACTGTAAAACTTAACCTCTAATACTGTTGAAATGATCAAATAACCTTTTAATGCTTCTACTGAGTATTTTGCAAATATTATAAATCCCCCAGTTTGTCCCTGAACCATTTTTATGTGTTTGGCATTTTAAATACAATTTGATGTTACCAAAAAACAGTTGATGTTACCAAGGTTGAACTAAAATGCGGCCAAAAAAAATAGTTCAACGCCCTTGCCATAAAGTTTTACCCGGCCCTGTGATGATATTTTAAATCAATTCCATAAATATAACTTTCTTTTACCCCAAAACTAGTTGATGGAACTCCACCAATGGTCAACTGTGTCAATAGCATCACCGAGACCACACCTTTAGGTTCACCAGGACGATCAGTGACATGGGAGGAGCCAACCGCTACCGATAACTCCGGTACTGTGACATTGGCATCAAGATCACACGCTCCTGGACAGTTCTTTGTCGTAGGAAGTACGGAGGTTACTTATCGTTACGTCGACGGAACAGGAAATGAGGAATCCTGTGTATTCACAATCACAGTTATTGAAGGTAAAGTAAAGTTTAGGTTTCGTATTTTTGATTTTTAAATTTCTTCCCAATTATAATGAGTAAGGCCTAAAAAATTGTTTGATTGGCATAACCTGACCGACCTTATTTTTACCACCGACCCTAAATATTTTTCATTTTTTTGAGCATGGTAAAAAACCCTCCAAATCCCAAATTTGATGGGAATCTATTCATGGGGACCCAAGATATGGCTTGCAGGACATTGAGATGACAAATAAAAGATGTGTTACAGAAAAAGTGAAGAAGTTTTTGTATATGTGTCGTATATTTTGTGTTCTTGAATGTAAAAACATAAGACTTAAAAAATAAAAAAAACATTAAAAAAAAAAAATCCGACCTACCTACCCAATTTTTTTCCCTATGTTACGCCAATCAAACATTTTTTTTTAGGCCTAACTGAGGCACACAACACAGAATACTATTTTGGATACACAAACCAAGAAATCAGACTGTTATAAGATCCTTAGCATATATCCCTTGTATTCTACAACATTGTGAATTGGTGTTTTTGTATTGTGTAAGAGACTAGCAATGATTGATTAGGATTAAATCACTGCATATTCATTTTTTTGGTATATGCATAGTTAATAATTTTGGTATTATTTTTGGCTATTTTTGTTTCTACCAAATGGAAAAACTTTGGAACACAAGTTGGACTAATTTATTTCCCTCGATGTTCATATTGGTTTATTTTGCGTTGATTGGCTGCTTGGCTTCAAATCAGATGAATCGAACATAAAATATAGATATAGTGAAAAATTAATGTTGCTTGAAAATGTCAACTGAATTTTGTTGTATGACAAATCATCTGAATTTTGTTGTATGACAAATCATGTATGAATTAAAAAAATTACAACCCCAATAGACACGATTTAAGCTGTTGAAAGTTCAGTGATTTGTCAACGAAAAGCTTCCACTGTAATTTTTGGATTGTTTTGAGAACCCTAAAAAATATTAACGCAAGTCATAATTATAAAGCTTGGGAACAGCTCAAGGCATCTTAAGTAGTCAAGTTGTCCTTTGTTGCTTATTGCTGGCGCTTATTATTTTTATGAAAAGATCTATATCAGGACCTTCCCATCATGCCTACAGGTACAAAAAAATGCCATTGGAAGTAAGTCCTGATATCTTCTTTGGAAGCAAGGCATGATGGGAAGGTCCAGATATCTTATATTTTTATGAGTGAATGAAGCAATTTGATGTTAAGTATTTTGACAGGTTTTTAATAGTAAGTAAATTGCTAAAAGTGCCAATTCCTTCTGTTAATTTCTACAGTTGATGAAGTCCCACCGGTCATTTCTGGCTGTGATGATCAATCAACAACTGTCGCCCTCAACATCGGAGCAGTCCAGTTTGAGTTTGTTGAGCCTACCGCTACTGATAACTCTGGCGTTGTCAATCTCGCTTCAAGGACTCGCATCCCTGGATCGTTCTTCTTGGTTGGCAACACTGAAGTCACCTACAGATTTATTGATGGATCTGGCAACACTGAGACTTGTACTTTTACAGTCACTGTTATTGAAGGCAAGTTTTTTTTGCAGAATTTGAATATTTCATTTTTGTGTAGTATGTATCATAGTAAATTACGAGATACAGGCCATTGAAGCTGAGCATAGTCAAAAATCACTACCTACCTAGGTAGAATTTCTAATTTCATCAGAAACGTTACCTTTGAAGTGCATTTTGTCATATTAATCAGGTTTCAACGTCCAAAACATAAGACAAATGTTTTAAAACCCAAGATAAAAATCCTCTCTCCATTCAAGTTTTACCAGTGCAAAAAACTTTAAACTCGATTTACTCAGAACTATAGTTTTCTGAATCAGCCCGATGCCTTCAACCAATTTGGATGTAACTTTGCAATCGAAAATACAATAACCAAAAGCAAGGTGTCATTTTATTATTTTATACTCTTTCAGATGACACAAAAATCAATTTTCAAAGGGGACCCTTAAAGTACCTTTCGATATGACGGGTCACATTTTATCCCCCCCCCCCAAAAAAAAAAAATCAGAATCGTAAATTAATATATAAAATTGTTTTTTGCATGACTCAAATTTTTCAAAACTCCCTCCTATTTGAAATTTTCAGTTGATGATGTTGCACCCATTGTAGTCTGTGTCGATGACATTTCTACCACCATTGCTCTCTTCGCTGGAGGTAGTACTATGACCTGGGTTGAACCAACCGCAATGGACAACTCTGGTTCAGTCTCGATTGCATCACAGTCCGCTTCACCAGGAGATTACTTTGTAACAGGAACCACACCAGTGACCTATGTCTTCATCGATCCATCCGGAAATACAGAATCTTGTACTTTCAATGTAGAAGTTGTTGAAGGTAGGTTTGTTTAAAATACACCAAGTATTACTTAAGATTGAGAACGAGATTCAAAATTGAGCCTCCATTTTGAGCATCTATCACAGAGCACAAATTGGTTTGGTAATGGGTTTTAATAATTATTTTATTTTAACCAAACTGTTTCGGAACCAGTCACTTCTAAAATAAAATGAAATGGTAGAAAATACTGTGTCTTTGCGAAATGATAAAAACTGGAAGGCTGTTTTGCAATCTAACCAATCAAACCCGAGTTGAGCTCCTTTTTGGTCCTGCACTTTGTGTTTGCATGTGTTGGACAGCAGAGCAGGCGACTACAAAGTTTCTCCAAGTACTATATAATTATTTGCCAATGCAATTAAGTGAACTTGCTATTAATAATAGTCATGTCCAAGAATATGTTTCAGGCATAAAACATCTCATGAAGTATGAGATGAGAAAAAAATGAGAAACATTTAAATATTAAAGGGGAATTGGACAAGGTCAGCATCATCCCCAAACTTTTTCCCAAGCATTTTGAGATTTTTGCATCGTTTGAAATATTACCGGTAATAACGACAGCATGCAATGCTTCAGTGTCAAATTCAAACCCATTATATCAAAATATTTAGATATTCTTTCATTTTTAATCATCGTTGTCGTCAAGGATAAATACTGCCACTATAGTGGAATTTGTAAAATTGGCCTTTTCAGGAGATCTTAATGCAAATTCTAAATTTCTTTTGATTCATCTGCAATCTATGATGTGAAACGATTGTTTTACAAACAGATCTTTGGCTCTTTCTTGATATATAGCATCAATAAATACGTTTAGAGATTAGCCTCATACCCAAGATCAACTAAGATCAACAAACAAAATAACATTCAAATTTTTGACTTTTCTGAAAGTTTTGATCAAAATTTTCCTGATATCTGGTAACTGACTGTTATTTTCTAACATATGAAGTGTAAATCATCCACAAACAAAATTTGGAAATTTTGCACAACCCCTTTAAATATTGAAGTTTATAAGATAAAGCCAGTCAGACAGAGCTTCATAAAAACATAAGTTCATTGATGAAAATCACATAAATTTTTTTGTTCCCTACAGTTGATGGAACACCACCAGATATCGTACAGTGTGTTGAAGACATCACCAGGGTCATCCCTCTGAATGCTGGTGGAGTCATCGTCACTTGGATCGAACCTGTTGCTACCGATAACTCTGGCACCGTAACCTTGGCGACCCAGACCCATTCATCTGGGCAATTCTTCAACACTGGCTTCACTCAGGTTCTCTACAGATTTGTTGATCCTACTGGCAACTCTGCTATCTGTACCTTCAGTGTTCTTGTCAATGAAGGTAGGTGTACGATAGTCACAATTAATTTTTGGAACAGAAATTCTTGATTTTTGTCTCCATACATGTGTTTAAGAGTTGCTTTATTACTTCACGGAAAGAGTTTGTTGTCCTTTAAAAGGAAACACTAACCCTAACTCAAAATACGTCAGGGACACGGGTCACATATGTGGACCAAATCACTGCTCGGGTAGCGGCTCTAGAGTGGCCTGCGAATGGTGTGCCTCGCTTTTGGGACCAGAGGTCATTGGTTCAAATCCAGATAAAAACATTCTTTTTCTGCTACAACATAGTTCAACTTGGGCTAGAAAACAGGCAATCTCTCAAATCAGGGTTAAGAATTAGCCATCATAGACATGTACACAAAATCTTGCTAAGTTTCTTAAAAGTACATGTCCAATAGTCAATAAACCCATGTCTTTTCCCTACTCTGTTCTGTTGAATATTCTTGACATAAAGACTCTGCGATGCATTGATCTTAAATATGAAGGCAGCAGTTAGTCATGAAAAAGTACAATTAATTTAAAACTATTTGTAATATGATCCATGTAAGTTACTCAAATTTTTTGTTGTGCTCCTTACAGTTGATGGAACTAACCCACTCATTGAGAACTGTCCATTAGACGTCACCGAGACAACCCCTCTGGGATCACCTGGCAAAACAGTCACATGGACCGCACCTATCGCTACCGACAACTCTGGAGTTGTATCCCTATCGATGAGATCACATGTCCCTGGCCAGTTCTTCCTGGTTGGTTTGACTACAGTCACATATGAGTTCTCTGATCCAACTGGAAACCAAGCTACGTGCAGTTTCAGTGTCCTTATTGTTGAAGGTATGGTCTCATTTTTTACATTTTGGGTAACATTACCATTTTCACATAAAATTGCACCCTTTGCAGTAAATGCACTATACTCAAAAAGTTTACATATTAAGAAGAGAAAAGTATATATATTCTGAAAGCATATACTACGACGTACACAACTAAGGCAAAATAATTGTGATTATACAGGGTGCCCCAAAATTATACAGGGTGAAACAAACAAAATCTTGTATAAATGACAGGGTTAGGCAACTGGTTCCATGTATTATATGAACTGATGAAAAAAATGTCCAATATATTTCTGATACTATTCATGGACATGCCTATTTAGGGATATGCAAAAAAGTTTCAATGTGCAACTGTTACATGTTATACAGGGTGTTTAAAATTTGAATGTTTTAATCGAAATAATGCTATCAATATGGCCCTGATTATTAAATATTAGCAAGTAAAATGTCACTTTCACATAAAAATGTATAATTAACCATAATGCCCAATAAAAAGTAATGTAATTACACATGCTTTTAATATAAGGAGCATGGTATAAAATTTTATGAAAATTAAATTTTATATTTATATGAAATTTCACCATGAAAAAGTTAAGATTTCAAATTTCAATTGAATCGATCCAACCATTTTGATTTTATGAGCTATTATTTCAACGTTGCCTATATTTTTGCTAAGTAAAATGAATTACGATTACTGTAAGCAGACATATTTTCACATATATCAACAACGGAACACATTTCAGTGGCAAAATTTTACATGGATTAAGATAAAAATATGAAAAACATTTTGGTATCAAAAAAGTAGTGACAATCGGACCAAGCTACTTTAAATGCAAGTATTTTTACTGAAACACATAGATTTTCAGCTTTGTAGTTTTAAGTTTGCCTTAAATTCTGCTCATAATCCTCCCAAATGCTATGTTTCACTTCCCTTGACCTTATTTTACACAAAATAAACAGCTAGGTCTGAACCCACATTTGAGGTGGAATGGGTATTTTATAATTTTACAAACAGGAAAATCAATCAAAGTCTGTCAAATCTATTTTTATGGCCATATTTAGGTTCAAAATGTGAAAATATCAAACAGATAATTTGATGTTAAAATGCATTAAGGCTTGGCGTCCAAAGACATTTGCTCACCCGAGAGACATTCGCTCACGATATTCGCTCTGAAATATTATCTAAACTAGAGGTAAAACATTGCTTTCAATGTTTGAATATTGGTTAAATCAATAATAGCATTATTAAAATAGATGGTAACATCAATTTAACCAATATTCAAGCATGGTAAGTGTCATTACCTATCAATTTGGCCGAAAAGGTAGGAGCGAACATCGTGAGCGAATATCTCTCGGGTTAGCGAATGTCTTTGGACGTCAAGCCTAACATATCTGAAAATGATTCTTTTTTTCTTAATAACAGTTGATGAAGTCCCTCCAGTCATTGCCTGCTTAACAGGCATTACAGACAGCGTGGAGCTCGGAACACAAGGAAAGGTTATGACCTGGGAAGAACCAACAGCCACCGACAACTCTGGCGTGGTCAATTTGTCCTCAAGGACCCATTCTCCAGGACAATTCTTCTTGCTTGGTGTAACCGACGTCATCTACGTCTTTGTTGATGAATCTGGCAACACTGCAGAGTGTACATTCCCTGTCAATGTTGTTGAAGGTATGTTGAGTGAGCAGCAGTGTTCCCGCTAAGGCCGTATGTCGCGAAATTGGGGCGGAAGCTCAAAAAATTGGCGCAAGATGTTCCCAAACAAAAAGTCAAAAATATGGTTTTGGTTATACACAACGTTGATTTATATCAGTTTTATTCAGATTATATTCAAAACTACTCTTTTGAGGTGATCTTTCCGAAATTTGCGATTGGGAGATGTATTTTTTCTTTTATGTTGCTCTGGCGCAAAGTAAAATCCTTAGCGGGAACACTGGTGAGCAATGTAATACAGTGTGCATATAAACATAAATCATTATGACCTAACTTAGCTTTGTTAAGATCTGAATACAATATGTGATCTGCTTCCACGAAACCTGGGCAAGGTTACCAGAACACTAATGGAGTAATTGGGCAATACACTTGCCCAAAATCAATAAATAACAAAGGAATTTTTCTTGGGAAATATGTTTCAAAAATCAATAAAAAACAAAGGAATTTTCTTTGGAAATATGTTTCATTAAGTAATATGTTTCATTAAGTAATGTCAACAAGTGATATATCATTTTAAAACGTGTAATGTCAGCATTTTCAATATAAACAAATAAGAATAATGATTTCCCAACTAAAAAGGTAATTCCGTGGCAAATGGCACAAATGTTACATGTTCTTGCCCTTGAATTTGAATGAGACTTGGATTTCTTTAAGATTTCTAGCAACCTTTAATACCTCAAGCACATTAAAGGGGCAATTCATGATCCACTTTTCACCCCCAAGGTCACCTCTATCAAATTTGAGTTTTTTAGCTTATAAGAATCCTCAAGTGGTATATGGTACGATCCCCAAGCCATTCTTTCATATATGCTTGCATTTTTGAGAAAAGTGAGAAAATGTGTCATTTTCTAATTATTGTCGGGGCCCCGACAGTAATTACAACACAGTAGTCTATGGGGATTTTCAAAATGCTGAAAAAGCTTGTAACTTGGAAACGAACGGTCAGAATCAAGTGAAATTTTCAGTACATATTTATGCTGTACTCTTCTTTTTATTTAGCTAGAAAAGAGGCCACATCAAAATCATGAATTGCACCTTTAAAATTCAACGGTGAGATCATGGAACATTTTTAGTAATGTGACAATTTGCCACGATATGAACCAAAATTCAAGTCATGTTTGTTACAATTTGCCACGATATGAACCAAAATTCAAGTCATGTTTGTGACAATTTGCCACGATATGAACCAAAATTCAAATTTGCATTGTTGCATCTTGTACTTACCAAGTAAAATAAAAACTAATTTTGATTTGTTATTATTAAGTCCACTTATTTTATTTGTTTGTTTTTAGTTGATACCGCTGCACCAGAACCACAGTGTGTCCCTGAATTAGCGGCAACTGTCGAACTTGGAGAACCAGGTACCACAGTCACGTGGGTCACCCCAATCGCCACCGATATCTCTGGAGACGTCACCATCGTTAGCAACAGCTACAACTCTGGTGATTTCTTTGTCGTAGGCGTCACGGATGTTGTCTATGTTTTCACTGATCCATCTGGCAACACTGCTACCTGTACTTGGCCTGTTACTATTACTGCCGGTAAGTCTGCATATAAATGGCGCAGTGATGCAACCTGACTTTGGAACTGCATACAAAATCCCACTGCTGTTGAACCAAGGAACTTATATAGGGGAATCTGGACTCATCGCCATTTTGATTTGACTGTCGTGTAAATCCTATGAGATGGCGGTCATCTTGGATTGTCGCTCATGGGGGGGAGGGGGGAGTTATTGTACCTCCGGCAATTTACGTCTCTGTGTGCCACACTTCGAGAATCTTAAATACGGATTCGATGGAAAATTAGCGTACTTTGACGGGAATTCATACATAGGTCAAACGATGGTGCCCTTTCGTTTCAAAAAGTGTACACTATGTCAATGATAAAATTGTGTGTGTAAGTCTATGGAGAAAATGTTTTAAGTCTAATTATCTCTTTAAATTCTGTCACTTGAATAGATATGAATATATGGTTGTGTTTGTAAGCAACTGATTAACAACATACACTCAATTAGAGATCATGAAAGGGACGCTCTTAGAAGCTAAAATGGTTTATATTTTGCATTGATCTCTGTGGGAAATAGGTTGGCAGCCATCTTGGTGGCCATGGTGGGCATATTTTTTTGGGAATTTGACAAAATCTTCTTTTGATGTTTTGTAATAACTTAACCTAGAGAGGTAGTTCAAATGTCATTTTATTGCTAATTTTGTCATCTTTAATTTGAATTCACTTTTAAGAAAATATTTTTAATTTGAAAATTTTATGATTCAGCCTAAGTCTTTGATCAAGTCACAATACACGCAACTTCAAACGCAGACACTGTTGTGCGTGAAACTAATTACACAATCAATGTATGGGTGGTTCTTCGCTAAGTGTCTATTTCTGGCTTCAAAAAAAATGAGAAAAAAAGTTTTTCAAATCACAATTTTTTTTCTTGGAATGTGTTCACAATAGTGCACAAATACTAGAATGAGCACTCGGCGCAATCTTTAGAGCCTCAAAATAATTTTATGCGACATCTAATTTTCAGTGTTGTAGCATAGGGGAAACCAATAAGTCATTTCCGTAACACTATTTGTTATGGAAATGACAATCAGACAGTAAATGTCAAGCTGAGTAAATTCTACTACGTATCCTCAATATCTGAACACAAATGAAGAACCATTGAGGGGGGTTCTTTCAAATGGAGAAAACCAGATTGATTATGACTCAGATTTTACTGCCAATATGAACAGATGAAAGTGTCAAGAAATCATTTCCGTAATGGTAAAAAGTTACGGAAATGACCGTTACGGAAATGATGATTTAAACATTTAGACCAGTATAACGTCTCTCGAGGGCGATGCCTGGCGTGACTGTTTA
>JXSR01S002589.1:23295-34657 GCA_000969725.1 Ophiothrix spiculata
TTCATGTGATGATTTCTTCTTGTGCATCAGGCAAGTGGTGGAGCTATAGAGACTTTGTAAATGTTGCTGGATGATAATAATGCAGTGCTACGGCTGGTTGAAGGGGACCAAATCCACGTTATAAGTCACGATTTGGTTCCCGTTTACCAGCTAAAGCACATCATTTTTCTGCAAAGAAGCCCATGCTGTCTTCTGTATTGTCCACGAATGTTGTCTTCGTTCTTGAACTGCTACCTGGCTGCCTGACAGTAATACTGTTGATGGTTGCTCCCATGGTGTGATGCTATACAAGGTGATACTGCCGACCATTACCTCCCATCCATAGTATGATTCCACCAGTGCTGGTTCATATGCTATTGATTCTCACTGCAGTCAAATTTGAGGCTCGCATTTTATTGGTAAAAACCTGAAATAAAGTTATTGAATTAAAAATTCATTATTGACATTTACACAATTACATAAACTTTTAAAATGTTGACCCTCGGAATAAAGAAACAAATCATATCAATATTAATATGAGGGATGCAAGTTTTCAGGGGAAATTTCACAGAAAATGCATTGTTTTCAGGAAATTTTGTCCTATGTAAAAGAATAGGAAAAGTGTTCTTTTGCAGGAGATTTTTAGACATTTCAGGAAATTTTGACTTCAAGAACTTGCATCCCTGAAATATAGATATATTGAAAAGTCATTCCTAAAGACTGAATTGAGAGAAAAAGTCCAAATTCATTTGGAAACTAACATCAAATTGGCTTGAAAATTCATTCTATAAGGCAAAAACAGACCAAAAACACTCTGGTAATTCAATTTTTCGAGGACAATAAGGCTAAGATAGGTATTCCTCAGAAAGTACCATTCTCAATTGTGCCAATGTCTTGAGCTGTTTTGATCTAAGGGGAAAGTTGTCATCATTGTACTCTTAAATTATCTTTCATTGAAATGTTTTGAACGGAAGTGATCGAGTCATTTCTTAAATTGTATTAGCAGAAGTGACTTAAAGCCATGTTTTCAGTAGTTCCAAAAATGGCAAAGTTATACACCAAGGTGTACAACCAGGTATGCAAGGGATAAAAAATCATGCTGTTTACATCAAAACACATTCCAAATTTCCATATGTTGGTAATAAGCTTTCCTACCAAACTTAGCAATTGTTTTTGTTAAAGAAAGCTTACCGTAGTTGTAGGTGGATATAGTCAATCTTTCATTGCGCTAGCCTAGCTTAGGTAGATAATCCACGGCATACCAAAGCGCACCGCTCTATTTATAAGATAATCATGTTGCAAACATTAAACCATGTTCTAAATATATATCATTGTAATTCTTCCACATTTTCTCACTATTACTGTAAAACTTATAGATGTCATACACATGAATTCTAAATATAATGTGTTACAAATAGCAAATTCCTACGGCCATCTTGGAAAACGGGTATTCCTTCAAGGCATGTATTCTAGCAATTTTTAGAACTATCATGTCTAAGACAACATCCATGTTTCTGGTTGCCAAGTCATCTCCTACCAATGTTGATGACTTTGTGATGCGGATTCTATGACTCATCAGTACTGTCATCATCATCTTTAAGATGGTAGCAAAATGGAAGAAAGATTGCAGTGCGTTCTAAGACTGTCATATAAGAATGAGAACCATGTCAGATAGTGACAGCCATACATAAAGTTGTTGTTTTATTCGTCTCTTTTATGGGAGATATTTTTGATGAGGTACAGGTATTTTACAGACAACCTTAAAGGGGCTAGGAAATACAAATAATACTTGTGTCATGTCTAGCAGGAGGGACAAGAACTTGTTCAATATTAAGCACCGCTTTCTACGTCAAGCATCACTTTCAATGTCATAAGCAGTGATTGTCTATTAATTGGTCTATCAGTGTATCAGTGAATACTATGAAAAGAACAATTCAAGGTGAGTGGTTTGAATCTTTTTACGGTATTCTCACTGATTATTCTGATACATCAATATCGCCACCAATACTGCTACTAGTATTGTGTTATTTTTTCAACACTGCTTTTTTAAATGGGTTGTCCCACACCCAGTCTTGCAAAGGGATTATCATCATATTTTAACCATATGCTGAATAAGTAAATTATTAATAGACCTATTATACCACTTTTCAGAAAATATCTTGAATTTAAGAAATTTTGTCAAGATTTTGAAAATTCCAAGAAATTTATTGGTATGCAAAGAGTAGAAAATGCTAGCTATTAAAGCTCAAGTAAGTTTTTGACTGTTTTTAGGGACTGTTTGAAAACTCAAACTGGTGGCTGACTGCTAGGCAGCTGCCATTGCTCAGAACAATAGCAACTAGTTCTTGGCGGTCAATCACTGGTTCAATATTGAAGTGCTCTCTTAGTAAATCTTGGACCCCACAGTAGCATTGATCAATTTAAAAAGTATTACCTTTTATTTGAAATTTCCATTGCTTCTAAAAGAGCAGCATTATTTGTATGTTATGCCTGCCTGCCTATACGCCTGGGAAGTAGTGACGTCATAATTTATGTAAATCACCCAACCCGTGCGTTTTGGACCCAAACAAACAGGGTGGACAGTTTTGCCACACATTAAGTCTATGGGAAAAAAAGTCAGACTCCTATTTGATACCATAACATTCATCTAAAACAAAAATATGGGAAAACATGCAGACCTGTTATGCTGAAGGTTGTGATCACAAGCCAGGACGTGACCCCCTGCCGTTATTTTTATTTTTTTAAACCGAGAAAAAGCAGTCTGATTTGTATGTTTACGTACGCCTATTATGTTTATAGTATGATCAGTGGACATAATCATTTGTTTGGAACCAGATCGCACGTGTTGGGCTAATTATCATAAATGTGATGTCACTACTTCCCCGGCGTATATCGAGTGGTTTCCTCGAATCCAGATGGCTTTCCAGATTTTCCAGTCTTTCATTGTGTGCTTGATGTTATCTGATTCAAGGCCAGTATCTTCCCGCAAGATGTCAATGAAGGTCTTAGGAGGTCTGTTTGTTATAGTTTTTTACAAATAGTTTATTTTTGTCCTCAACTCATAATTGTAGGCTGCTATTAGGTTTGGGTATCCTCTACAGTTTGTTTTAACCCTTACTGAACCAAATCTACTAAATCTCTGTGTAGAAAGTCAAGAAAATCATCAAGTCCAGATACATTACAGATGGGGTTAATGCAGGGACCAAATCGCTGCCCGTACAGGAATTCAGAGGTGGCCTGTATGGGTATCACTTGCTTGTGAAATAGGTCATCCAAGGATTTGAATCCTGGTGCAAGCATACTTTTTTCACTCCTTCCTTTTTGAGGAGATATGCTAGACACGGAATAAGTTAAGAAATCTGTTAGGGTTAATTAAAAGTTACATAAACCTAACCAAACCAAATCTCACTGTAGAAAGTCAAGAAAATGCAGTAAGAGTAAGTCGAGATACGTTACAGATGGGGGTTGACTACAATGCATTATTATGCATCTTACATTTCTCTGCCAAATTATGCATACGCAAGCAATAATTCGATAATCGCATTCTCAGGCTAATTACTAATCCGTTGCTGGATTACGTTC
Organism: Ophiothrix spiculata; assembly: GCA_000969725.1. NCBI lineage: Eukaryota > Metazoa > Echinodermata > Ophiuroidea > Amphilepidida > Ophiotrichidae > Ophiothrix > Ophiothrix spiculata. Next base: position 26,857 of record JXSR01S002589.1, read on the forward strand.
ACAGCAATTCACCCGAGTTTGCAGCAGTACATCTCTAGTTTGCTGCAATACACATCAACACATCAAGGTGCTGAACCAATCAGGGTGGTTAACTTGTATGGGTTTTGAATAATTTGCTTTTGACTTCTCGACCAACTACTCTTTCAATGTGACTTGAGCATAAGGAGGAGAAATATCTATATATACCTCAATAGTAAAATCATCACCTTGAAAAAGTTTAAGCAATGTTTTTGAACCACGGTTAATTTTGCTCTTTTTCAAAATTACATCAACCCTTACATCAATGCCATCTATTGAAAATTATAGTAAGTTCTAGTATTTTGATTTAAAGTGAAGTGAAGTGAAATACTGTAAAGACTTAGATTTCCCTATTGAAAATCTATCTGCTCTCAAGAGACAGAATATAGAAATAATGTTACAATGATTCTGTTTTTGAAATGAAATGACACAATCTCTAGAGTATTATTTCAAGTGTTGAATGACTTTGTACTTCAAAGAGGGCAAATATGCACAGCTAAAAACAAAACAGTTGTTGCCAAGATATTTATTTGTTTTAAATCCAATGTATTATTGAATTTGACTTTTCAAAGTATTGATGTTTTATTACTCTATGTTCATAATAAAACTTCTTGATCCACCACTAGCACTAAGCCCTTTTATGATACAGGCAATCGCTATTTCTTTTAACCATATCATACAGAGATACAATGGATTGTCCTATGACAAACTTGATTAGATCTTAAAAGTAATTCTAAAGTCTGTTCACACTAACTAAAAGGTCATTAGTAGTCGTACTTGATTTTTTCAATTCCTATTACGTCAGAGGATTAACATAAATTAATTTGGGTTTGGAGTGTTCACATACGTATTTGTATGCAACAATTCATCAAAATCGCTTTCAGTTTGTATCCCTGGAAGTGCAGCAGTCATGGGTCACTAGCCGATAGGTAAACATGAATTATGATGACCTGTTGCATTCACATTGGGGAAAAGTTGTAATATGTCATAGTTAAAGCAAGTTCACTTTAAATGAATGACGACCAAAGATGGTTCAAGTCATCATACGAACTACAACATCCAACGATTTATGGAACTACAACTTCTGATGACTGAACTTACACAAAAATTGAAATCGATTATGACTACTGATGACTTTAGTTAGTGTGAATGGGGTATTAGTATATCCATCATGAAAACCGATAGCCTGTCTAATACATAATGTTAAATAAAGTCATTACTTGATACAAAGTAAAAAGGTTAAGGGGACTACCTGTATTTGCACAGGTCGGTTGCCTATCTTCTTTTTCGAAGCGAATAAGCCACTATCCACTTTTGTTTTGTAAATTGAATTATTAATACAAAGCACTTGTGTTAAGTTGTGAATGGATGCCATCGATGTTTGTTGATTACATTAAATGTTGACCATATCAGAAATTAAGCCTTGCTATTTATCCTACCATTAATATTTCTTTTTTTTCTTGTAAGCAACACATTGATGCTTTGATAATTATGAAGAATATTGAACTGTTGATACGGGTCTAAAAGCTCCGTAGAGTGAGAGAAAGAGTAAGTTTTGGATTAGATAGAGTATTTTGCGAACAGAAGAGAATTTTTTTGAAAAAATGCAAATGGTTTGTAAGATTGAATTTGGTGATTTGACGTTTAGCAGTCAACAAATGAAGGAAACAAAATAAAGCGTACATCAGGTTTTCAACAGAAAGGCACAATCATTTTGATCTTCGCAAGGTTAAAATACACTTGAACACTAAATTTTGCTATTGAGATTTGCCCATTGCCTGACAATTTTATAAGGAATATTTTGTGCAACAGTGTTATCAAGTATTCCACACAAGATGCTTCCAATTTTGAACACAAGAAGCCAATGTGTTTGTGTAATACATAGCCGTCACCATGGAATTAGCCGTCACTTATTGCCGGGATGAAATCCAATCGTCCCCTAGCTAGGTGGTAACAGTAGGAACGGCTTGTCATCACAGATGACAACAATGATACAACCAGGTTGTTTTCATATAGGAAATATCTATGGTAGAAGTTAATGGAAATTACCAACATAATTGGATTGTGACCCGTAATTTAGAGCAAGACCAACATTTCCTATGAAAGGTTAAGTTGTAATTATATTTCACTCTGTGCTGAAATGAATTCTCATAGCTATTTAAGTGCCAAAGATGTGTATTGAAAATCGAACAAATAGCTATAGCACCTTGGAGAATTGTGTTCATTTCAATTTGTGTTCAAATTTTGTTTAAAACTTTAAGTAACGTTAACTCAAAAACAGACAATTATACTCTTTAACTATATTTGTTAGTATTAATTACAACTTGGTAGGTTTCACCCACACACATCTGCCTCCACAATGTTAAAATGATTTTAAAAATAATATCTCACCGTTTTGTTACAGCAGGTAATCCTATAGCAAGTACTCACTATGTACAAGAAAAGTCCTAAATCTTGTTTGATTTCTTCAGATCATCAGGCATGGGTGTATGCCTTATCATCCATCAGTACCTTATCCTGTCTAGGCCGGTTAACCGCATCTTAAACCATCATCATCATTATTATTGTCCCCTGTGGCTGTCTGTGCACTGAATAGACCATCTATGCCAGGGATGATCAACAACTAAACTCCTCCACCCTCTGCCAGTCAAATCAACATAGGTATCTTGTCCCGCTTGAAAGAAATGAACAAAAGTTTTGTGGTCAAGTTGATGACCAGTGACTGTTCCTGAAAGCATGATTGTATGCCTACTATAAGGACCAGATGAATGATAGCAGAAGCTGCCTGTAATCCTCATCCTGTGGATACCAAACTAGAAATGAGCTTTGCTACAGTGGGCACATGGTTATAAAAGCTCCTATAGGCATATGAGCATTCCTACGTTTAAACAGATGGTAATGGTGTAACAAGACACACGGCCAACCAATAGCATGTTGAGGATGACCCAGGATTCAACTTGGGGCTTTTAACTTTACACGTGTTCTATTGCACTGCCAACAGCACTGGATAGCATATCAGTATCTAACCAACGTCCAAAGTACTCATCTCATGTTTTAGTTGCTGAGTGTGAAAAAACTTTGACCAATCAGAGTGTTGAACAAGGAAAATTCCCTCTGAGCATGTCTGCCAAATTTTGAAATCATACAACACAAACAAGTGCTGCTTTTGAATATTATTGTACAAAACAAATTCTTGAAAATTTACGTATCTCATGTGTTAGTTGCTGAATTGAAAACAACTACTTTGGCTATTATCAGATTATCAAACTATAGGAGAATTCCCTCCTGAGCATTCTCCTGTTGTTTGAGCATTCTGCTATTGTTTGAAGTAATACAGCACTTTACATTACATTATATAGGGTTTCCGAAAAGTCCCTTCACCACCTTAAATTAGAATTACTTGAAACTAAAAATCACATTTTAAACCCAAATACAAATTTGAAAACTATTCGGCACTTTTCCTGTAATGAGATATGGTGTTGCAATTATTTTTCCAAAAGACTGAAAAGCAAAACAGTTATATTGGCTTTTGAAAACTTCTTTAAGATTTTACGTTATGGACTGTTGATTTCTTCCCTTTTTGTTTATCTGAAAGTCAACGGATAGGCCTCTTAATTTCGACTTGTTTAGTTGTACCAGTATTAGCCCTTGATATGGCAGCTTTCCAAAGTACATCCAGCAGTAATTGACATTGTTTCTATACTCTATATACCTTGAAGTATGCAACAAGCAATCAGACTCTGTTACGAGATCCATAGCGCATCCCTTGTATTCAACAACATTGTGAACTGGTGGTTTTGTATAGCTTAAGAGACTTTGATTGATTAGGATTGATGAAAACCAAATCATTACGTGTTAATATTTTTTTACACAAATTCTTTATGATTTTGGTATTATTTTTGGCTAATTTTGTTGCTAACCCAAAGACAAACATTGAAATAAGTTCATTTGAATATTCAGTAAGTTTGGTACGTTGTTATGATTCAATAGATATGGACTAATTTTCTTCCCCGCAAGATCAAATTGGTTTATGTGCGTCAATCAGCTGTTTGTTGTAAACTTAAACAATTGCAGTGTATAAGAACTTTATAACCACAGCTTGTTATGAGTGTGCTATGCTTGCGATCTGAGTCAAAATGTTTCACAGACTTTGTCTATATGTAATTGAAATTGATTTGTTTCGGCATAAGCCCAAACAATTTAAATGTGCTGTTTTGATCTATATTTCGTTTGGGACACCCTGTATTACTAAGTGCTACTTGACTGCATGTGACAAATACATTTGTTTAAATGTATTTAAGAGTTTGTTAAGGCTACTCTTCTTTAAGAATATTGTTGCAGGCAATTTCATATTGACTGCCAGATTTCACCCGCTCCTTCACGACACTCCATAACAATTCTTGGCATACATGAGTAGAGTCTATAGATTATACATTAGTCTTGACTATTGGTTTCACTCACAGTATCTTCTTTAAAAATGGCGATAAGAATATTTTAGAAATGGTTAACAATTTTAACAGGTTTTTGTCAAAATGCTCCAATTTTTTTTTATTTTTTTTTAGTTTGAATCCGGATTTGAATCATCCGATCTTATTCAAATTTCAAATGCTTATGGTCGAGATACGTATTATGGAATTACAAATGATAATTTAGACTTTTAATGTTAGCAGCAGGATTTTTTTGTTAAAAGCTTGTGACCGTAAAATTTATTGTTAAAAGTTGCTGTTTCCATGGAGTATTTTATGTTGCTGTTGCTAGCATCTGATTTATCATGTGTAATTCCTTCATTTGTATCTGTTCTACAATCTGACAATATTTGAACAATATCGGATTATCCAAACTATGTAAATTTTCAGATTACGAAAAAATAGCTTTAACTTTTTTGAAGAAAACTGTTGATGCCTTTTTAAATATGTTCTTTAAAAGAAAATAATTAGGCAAAACGAAAATATAATTTAGAGACTGTACTTCGTATGTATGCCAAAAATTGTTATAGACTGCAAAGTGTAAGTATGCAAAATCTAGCAGTGAACATGGCATTCCAGCATCTCGTTGTTGAAAAAGAACCATCCCCTTAACCAATGAAAGTTGTAGTCACTAAGCTTACCATTATTTGCAGTGTTTAATTGCAGAGTTAATGACATATCAATACATCCGTCACTTCCACCTGTCGTGAAAGAAAAGAACAATGCGAAAGCAGAATAATCACCGAAGGATGTAACTGAATTTTCATTTTTTTTTTCTGTAGGCTTAACACCACCAAATATATACTATTCCAAATATGCTAAAGAATATTAAGTGTGATCAAAAAATTGCTTACCTGGGGGCCTTGCTTTATAGAATGTTGGATCAGGATACTAGATGGTTCAATGGTGAGGAAATTACCCACTAAGCTGATTTTCAAGGAGAAGTTTGAAAAAGGTGTTGAATTTGCAATACCTGTATATGTGCTTAATGTGTGTACACCAAGTTTTACAAAGTCATGTCAAAATTCATGGATTCTGGCACATTTTATAGGGCCAGATACTTAATTTGTGTTATCAGGGTCCACGTGCTATTAAATTTTGTGTTATGGTAAAGATATGTGTACCGCCGCGGCAAAAGGGTCCAGTTGTCGGCTCGTACATGTTGCTCCTTGTAGCATATCTAATGTATGGTATTTGTATACATCAGATATGCTACAATGAGCAACATGTAGGAGTCGACAACTGGACCCTTTTGCCGCGGCGGGACACATATGTTCTAAGATCCTTCACTTTGATACTGCATTGTTGTATCCACCATGAGGTTTTGAGCTTGCGGCAATTTGACCAAAGATTAAGAGGTACCAAATCACTAGCTCAAGTTAAAAAATGGCTAAATAAGCAAGAAAAGGCATCTTTCTCACATTTCAAAAAAAAAAAAATCTTTTAATTTTGCACCAATGGCATGACTGTGACAGGAACACTGGTATTATACAAATATATACAACATGGGTTGAGGGAAGTATCGCAAAATACTGTCCCTCAGTGTTGGGATTATCCAGACTTCAGGAGGAAGTCTCGATCATCCAACACTGAGGGACAGTATTTTGCAATACTTCCCCTCAAACCATGTTGTATTCGTTTTACCACACCTCAATAAAGTCAAAATATAACCTGGAAATAAATCTAAAAGTCATCATATACGGTAGCACCATGCAGAAGTTTTTACTACTTTTCCTGCATAACGAGAACATTTCAGGCATTGAAGAAACTGATTACATGTTCAAGTTCAAGAAAATTGCATGTAGCTTTTTTTGATATTTGTAAGTATCCCAAAAAGTGGCTGTGCAGCAAAAGGATTCAGTTATTGGCTGCTACATGTTGGTCAGTCAGGGCAAGATGATCCATCCAACGTCCTGTTACATCCAGCTACCATGATATTGCTGGATGGATCGTGCATGCTGCTTTGAGCGATAGCTACCTATTGGTTTATTCAGAGTCTGACGATATCCGTTGATCGATGCCCATCAACGTTCTATTCCTTGTGCATAGCGGGTGTAAAGACTGTGCAATCTTTTACACGCTCTATTCCTTGTGCACAGCGCGTACAAAGACTGCATCGATCAATGCTTATCGACAAGACTCTCAATAAACCATAATGGATATTATAAGAGATCTTACAATTATCCTTCCATCTCTACTTCTACTAGGTATTCATATTTAAATGAAAAGTTTGATGGTATACTAACTGTATAGAAATTAAAGGATCACAAGACTTTGTGAGTCTACAGCAATTGATTGTTAAGACCAGTTCAAAACTGCATTCAGTGATCACAATGAATCAAACTGCATTGCCTCAATAGAACATAATGGTGTCTCAATTAATGACCATTCACTTCCCTGGTGATCTTTTTGTCACTTGGTCAAGAGTTTAACAATCTAGAAACACATAACAAGTAAAATACACCTGGCACAAAAAGAAACACAGTATGTCTTTAGATCAGCAGTGTGTCAAAAGTCTGATAACTTTGAACGTTTTTGAAATATACATTTTATTACTACATCTTTGCTCTTTCATAAAACACCTCACATATGTAAATTCGTGCGAAAATGGCTGAGATAGAACACCCAAAAGATGATGGAGTCCCAGAACAAATATTGCACTTTACGATGATTTCAATATTATGACCATGATAAGGGCATAATATGACAAGTCTCAATATTGATCGCTATCATCCCTACTTTGGCTCAGTTTAAACAGAAATTATAAACCCACTTCTTCCATCAAGCCTTTCCTGAGTGTAATTAGCTGTTCCTGGTTTTGTGTTCATGTTAGTGTTTCTTTGTGCGCCCTGAGGTCTTTACAGAAGATTTTGCGCATAATAAGAACCATTTATTATTATTATTATTATTATTATTATCTCTATTGACATGCACTAAAACTGTATTTAAAATCATCGTAAAAGACAACATATGCTTTGGGACTCCAACGTCCTTCAGGCATCTCAGTCATTTTTGCAAGAGAGCAAGTAATTAACCTACCTGCTTTCCTGGAATGATTTACTTGACACTCATATCTTGCTGCCTGTCACTGATTTCAGCTATGTGGAGCCTACAAAGTCAAACAAATTGTGAAATTAAAACCTGGTATAACCTGCATTTTGCATGGGGGCATTTTCACGAAAAAGTGGACATGAGAAAAATATTGAAAAAGGGATGTAACTATTCAATAATAAATGCTAACACCATATATTTGGTATCAAAAGAAAGCTATTTTGAAGCTCTTTAAAATGAACCTAATTTTGAAGAGACTGAACAAA
>JXSR01S002591.1:0-12448 GCA_000969725.1 Ophiothrix spiculata
GTACCTTTAGATATGATGGGTCACAAATGGCCTTTTAAAGGATAGAGAGATGTCGCTTTTCCAATATATTTAAGAATACTCTCCATCGTTCAAAGAACATCGTTTTTATTTATTTATACGTTGTAATCTTACGAATATTCAGATTATACCTCACTGTTCTGTTGACGAAATGTAGCCTTAATGGCAATACCGTAACTTGTTCCATGGGGATGTGGTTAAACGAATGTATCCACAATGTAGTGCCCATTAACGTTCAGCTCAGAATGCTCATTTCGGGCTTAAATGCAGGGTCCCATGAATAAATGCAACAAATTGAGTGAACTGCAAGTATAATAGACTCATCCAATTTTAAGTCATACGATTTCAAGATTGCAATGTCCAAAGAGAATTGGAATGAATGAATTAGAACTAAACACAATTCTACATTCTATGGACATTGCAATACTAAAACTATCAGATTTTGAAATAGTCAAATAAAGAGAAATAATTCTTATATAATAACGTGTAATATAGCTTGATTCTTCACTATTTAGAGTGAAATTGTTTAGAGTAGAGTTATGTAAAGAAATATACATGTATATTCGTTTTTTTCACAAGCAAAGAACAACAGGTAAGATGGGTAAAGAAAGCAAATTGTCAACCTTGAAGACAGGATTTAGAATAAATAAACATTTTATTTGAAAAATGGACTTATGTTTATAGTTTAAATTCTGTTTCTAAATCACATAAATTATCAAATTAGTAATAAAAATCCAACATGGCAATTCCAAGTTCATCAGTACATCAGAGGAATATCAATTTGAAAGGTGTTATCAATATACATGTACATATAGGCATGTACATATAGGCATGGGCAAGACCAACGCCTTGAAAAGTTTTAAACAATATATCACATGTTGACGTTATTCCCTCACCGGTTGGTTCGCCAGATTCAATTTTTCATCTATATAATCACAATAATACAATATTATGTATTGTTTCATAAACTCGAAGGGAAAGGTGACCAAACGATGCAATGTAATTGTCGAGACGCATTTTCCGCTAGGACAAATGTTCAAGGTATTGCTTTTCTTGCAGTCATTATTACATTGCTAAAAGTGCGTTTACACTGTGAAGACTTGTCTTCGACGGAGGGTATAACGGATTTGCAACTGAAAACTACTGATGGTAACGATAGTCTGCGTGGCTATCGGATTATATGTGAGCGTTGACTGACTTTAACTAACGACGACGGACGGAACATCGAAACCTGCAATCCGCAGGTTTCCGTTGCTTGTCGTTACCCCTTAAGGTGCGTTTACACTGTGACGACTTAGGAGTAACGACAAGCAACTGAGACCTGCGGATTTCAGTTTTGGATTTTCCGCCCGTCATCGTTAGTGAAAGTCAGTTAACGCTCACACACGCTGCTAGCCACGCACACTATCGTTAGTATCAGTATTTTTCAGTTGCAAGTCGTTGCAAGTGTTTAGTTGGAAATCCGTTACCCTCCGCCGGAAACAAGTCGTCACAGTGTAAACGCACCTGTTAACAAGAAGGACACATTTTTATTAAAGACTGGCTCACGCTATGACGGATTGGGGAAACGACAAACAACGGTAAGCTGTAAATATAAACGTTTCCTTTTTAGACATTGTCCAGTTTCATTTCAACAACCACTGACGAATTCACAACTTCAAGGAGCGAAATTGCAACGACCGATTCGACGTTGGCTTGCGGAGGATGACGTAGGATAACGAATGATAATGTTGAATCTTTTACGAGTATTTGCAACAGTGTGTAACCATTTGGTAACAGGATTGCAACTTCATTTATTGTGCGTAATATTTCAGTGTTGTGCGCTTGTCGTGATTGACAGGTGATTTCTCAACGTTTTTCTGACCATAGACATGAAAGTATATATCTCTAGACCGCCGGCAGAGCTGTCTGAGCGTTCTCTCGGTAAAGGACGGGGTCACAACACATGCGTATTTAGGTTGCAAGCTTGCCTTGGATCTCTCCCGCGAAGTTGTAGGTAGCCGTCCGAACATGCTGAAAGGTGCATAATTATCATGTATGACAGTAATTTAAAGCAATTTTGCGCAAGAGCAACGACAAGCTGGGTTCTCGGGTAAGATGTTATATACTTAATGCGTAATTAGTGTGTAATTAGTAATTAATTAGGTAATGAGTGTAAGATCCTAGTAATATATTTATTTGTGTATGTTGTGAACATAAGATTGGATTCACAAATAATGTTTTAAATCTGGCAGTTGAAATCGTGTCTTCAATAGTGAAATCTGTGTGTAAATTCAATATGGCTTGCGGATCATATTTTCGTAATCTGAAACTCGAGAAATAAGCCTGGATTTTCTTACTTATATTTCATGCTACGAGGCCGTGTGTGACATTAAAAGAACCGCTAGAGTATATTAACTTATAATTTATGATCATTGTGAAAGTTGTGTATTGGAAGCGAGTAACATTTTTCATTTTGTAAGATGTGGTCAAAATGGTGTTTTGACGATTGACCCACTGAGCGACGTATGTCAATTATAGGAATGGTCTATACTGCTATATTCTTTAGACCATACACTGTAAGAAATGTTCGTAATTTTACGTTTCCCGTAAACCAATTTCAACTGTTTGAATAAATGTAAGAATCGCGTACTTACTCATTGTTAATCGAAAAATGCCTGTTGGTTTCTTAAAATTATATCCCATAATTTAGAAACCACGCACTGTATAGGCCTATTCTGTAAAAATGCGATATACTTATTAGCAAAAATCCGTAAAAATACGGTAAACTATTGGCAATTTGATGCATCCAAATTGGCAGTAAGATATCGTATTTTACAGATTTTTGTAGGTACCGTAGTATTACAGATTGGCATGGTTGGTACCAAAATGATACATTAATCTCGACAAATCATAAGGCACTTTACCAACATGAATGAATGGTACATTGTATGTCATTTAATCTCGAACCCTAACACCACTTATTCTTACAAAATACAGAAAATACCGTTTATCACAGCATTATGGTTGAAATAGATCCCGAAACTTCTTACAGAGTAATGTCCTTTATGAGTAATTGTCTTTTTAAGCAACTGAATTATGAAATATATCCATGTAACTTTAATAAAACGCCTCCAGATCAACCATATAAGTACATATCAAGAATGGCTGTGCTGGCATGTTCGTTGAAATGGGAAATTTCAAAATGTTCTACAAGCTTCAAAGTAGTAATCGAAGTTTATACAAGAAACGTATTTAAAACTGTAACCAAAGCTGTCAGTGAATTACAATAATTGAACCCCAAGGCCCAGCCGCATTTGTTGTGGAAAACAACATTCACAATGTTGAAACTGGGACAGTCATGATGCGATGGAGTATATCAGACCTACTTTTATTGAGCTTTGTGAATCAATATAGCCGCCTACCAGGCATATATAAGCAAAGAATATAGGTAAAGAGGCATATGACAAAATATCTCAAAGAAAGAGTTACTTGAGGGTTGACATTCAAGTCCAGTATAACTTCGTCAATGAAAGTAATGAGTTAATAAGGTGAAAGAGGTTTATAAAACACAGCAGTTGGCTGACCCTCAAAGCAAACTTATTGCAAACAATCAATCAAATCTCTCTTATATTAATTGCCATTTCACATGGCAAAAAAGTAAGTTTAAAGAATTTAATAGATAGGAATTTCAACCTTACTAATTTAAGATTTAAAATATTTAAGATTTAAGATTTAGATTAACAAAAAAGTGTTTTTACAAGACAATTGTTATACGGTATTAGTTTTATTCTCGCAATGTTATAACAAGGAATTGTCTGTGGCAGTGAAATACCAACAATTACAAAGGTACATTTGCTTCTTAAACGTGTCATTCATCTAGGTAGTCAAATAAATTGAAATACAGTAAGACATCATTAAACTGATCATCTGGACTTAATTACTGGCGTGCAACCCCCGTAAAGTTGTGACGCAAGTCCGCCCTACTTCGAATATTGCTGATGCTGTATTTAAACGGTATTTCTTGTATTTATATTGCAAGAATCGGTGTTGTTAGGGTTGAGATTGGAATGATATACGATGTAATATTCATTGTTGTTGGTAAAGCGTCTTGTGATTTGTCAAAATTATAGTATTACTTTGATACCAATCATGCGAATCTGTAAAACATGCAATACGGTAACTTCCCGCAAAAATCTGCAAAAATACGGTATTTAAACAGGCTATCTGGATGCATTAGAAACTACTAGTTTTAATGAGTTATGCTAATAAGATGTCTTATTTTTACAGATTATTTGTTTAAACAGTGGGTGGCATCGAAGTGAGATGTAATTTAAACAAACCAATAGGCACTTACAATAATTACACCATATACCATTCTTTCAACCCTAACAGCAGTGATTCTTGAAGTATACTACACGTTATTGTGTAACATCATTTCCCTTTTCTTCGACTATTTCAATATATGATACATGTAATTATCAATGCAAAAAAAAAATCGCCATATTCCTACAGTAGATTTTCTCAGTTCTAATTCGTCATGCAAATTCTGTTTGGGCATCGAAATCGCAAGACTTAAAAATAAATTAGCCTATTTCATTTGCAGTTCGCTCAATTTGTCGCATTTATTCATGGGATCATGCAAATAGCCCGAAATGAACATTCTGAGCTGAACTTTAATGAGCAATCTATACGTTTATCCACTCTCAAACTCCATTCCTTTATAACTAAATATAACATTATATTTCATTTTCTTACAAATGCTATTGCATTTTATGCTTTTGATCGAACCACTTATTAGTTAATTAAAGACATACCTTGGAATTTTCAGATTTTGCTACTTCGTTCATCATCAAATCGTAACCCCCTGCTTCTGTTGAGCGTACGCTGGTGCAGGGTATCGGAAATAAAATCCGCTGTCTCATGTGATATAAATCAGTAACGCGTTTTAAGAAACCCTTTGGCCATGTTGGCATGGAATTAATCTAGGACTAAAATCACAGAAACAAGAACAAATAACAACTTTGAAATATATCGAGATTTTAAGAGCCACAAGGCCGTATTTGCAAAGCACCAATCCCTAGAACAATAGATCTTAAGACCTGATGGTGCTGTCAAGAATAATGATTTATTACACATGTCTATAAGATCATTCATCTTGAAAGACCTGTAAGGTCTTGAAACCATTAGTTCTTGGGATTGTTGTAATGCAGGTGCGGCTTTGTGGCTCTCAAACCTTGATATATTGTGTTTTTTCTATAAATCAAATTAAGGTGTCATTTTAATCCTTATTATATAGACTTTGCAAATATTTAAAAAGTGAAAATGACAAGAGGCTGCATTTATGACTGCTTTGGGATAAACGGTCAAAATTGTAACCACCGTGTTATATTGTTGGGTGAATAATGCAATGTAGAGTTTATGAAATTAAATATGAAGTTGAGAAAACTGCAATGGTAACTTACACTCTTATTTCGCGGGAATACATTTTAAGTCTGAACTCGGATTAAAATCTAAAGTAAATCTAAAAGATTTTTTTTAATCTTTAAAGATAGTTTCTATCGAGTTCAGTCTGAAAGCAAGGATCAAATTGTTGATCTTTTTAAAAGGACTAAAAGAAAGAAAGTGAAAATATCGGAATTTTGAAAAATAAAAACACAATAAAGCACGACACTACTGAATCACGGTCACATGCTTACGTTTTATTTTCACAGTACATTGTGTTTGATAGAGAACACGGCACTCTTATAATACAATTTACATCATTAACTTATAACCTCCCGTGTTTCGTGCTCTCTTTAATATGTACATTTAATCCAAGGAATTAAATTGATCAAGACCCCTAAATTGATATTTATAGGCGAAATATAGTGGTACGGATGAGAGGATAGAACTTGTGTCTAAAAAGAGGTCATGTACAATTTAACAAGAAACTACCCATACTTAACAAAACAGTTTGCATTTATGCTTGAAAACCAATTACCTATATGTATGAGGCACATTATTTAATCATTTCAGGCATCCTCTCAAAATTGCCCCTTTAAAATACAAGGTCCCTTTGAGATCACTTTTAACTGAATTTTTGATTTTTAAAAAGCAAGCTGAATCCTCTTGTGTATAAATTCTACAGGGATATCGGGGAGTCTTAAAAAGGGAATTATATCCATAATATTTAAGTACAAAAATAAAGAATGCCATCAAATTCCTAAAGGATTATGTTTAAAGGGAGCTTAAAGGGTCCCTTTGATTTGAAAGGAGTAATTTGGAGAGGATCCCTTAACAAAAATCTTTTAAAAACAGTATATAATGGTTCTATATACTGACTTCAGCACTACCCGCCTAGGAGAGTCAAGGATATTTGAATCCGTAATTGTCAAGTTATGGGTTGCAACCACGAGCACGATGGAAATGACGTGGTAAGTACTCTTATAGCCAATGGGGCATTAATTTCTTCAATAGCAATGAAAAAAACCATAATAATGATAAAAATCTACAATAAAGCAAAACGGGAATGTTTACCTTCACCAAATTTTACTCTCAAGGTCAATATCTTTGGTTCATTCGTAAACAATATCCTCTTTAATTCCACGGAGCAACACAAATGTGTGAAAGACAAGATGGCGGACGTGTATATGAGGTTTTTTCTTTATGATAGTAAAATACACGTTTGTAAAATAAAATAAACACGCATTCTTAAACTTACTTGATAACAAGAGTGATATAACTGACATTGTAAGTATAATCACATGACATTTTACTGTAACTTTGTTTCGTAAAAATGATAGACATTACCAGACTAATATGCCTAACATGCAATCGGTGTAATACATTATACAATATAATCTTTTTATTTACGTAACCTAATACCATTAGCCCATTAAAATGTCTCATCAAGGTAGAGACCTGACCAGAAACCGTATTACCAAAATGATGATACTTCCAATTCTGACTGTTAATTTTTGTTGGCACTCTTTATCATATATATCAGTGTTACAACGATAAGCAACTTAAATTTATCAATTTCACAGATAAAGTTAGGTAATGAGCCAATCGCATCGGTTTTTAAGATTTCTTTTTTAAAAACATTTTATATACCGTTATGTACAAAGCTAATAGAAAACTGGTCTTTTGCCTTAATAATTGTAATGGAAGCGTGGTCTACTTCTCATAACTTTACATTTCTTGTAGCTACTTCTGCATCATGTTACTGAAACTAACTACCATTGTTTTTATATTGTACTGAGTATATCGTTAATACTACACGAGGCACAGTTATACTGAAAACTGCTTACATCTTATATATACATGTACTACAACTATAATAACTATTCTATGTAGATGCGCTATTGGACCTATTGGTGCACTTTTTCCGTAATTACAAACTATTTACATTCAATTAATATAACAGAATATTACAAGGAATACTAATTTTAAATGCCAAGATCAATAAATTTCATGCATCTTTTTGAGTTGTTTTCAAAACGTCATGACCTTTAGAATACATTTATAATGAAATGTTGTTTTAAAAATGTTTTTATTTAAGAAATGTATGATTGGTGTATACTCATTTTTAACGTAAGATTAGTGTCATTGTTTCCCTCGCCAAGGGTTATGCCTTAACTAGTAGTTTTGAAGTTTTGTGCAGATCCTACTAGATTTGAACTCTTTCATCTTAATTGTCCTATTAGGGCTTGCTAACATTTGCAAAGACTTGTTAGTAACAAAGGTAACTGGTTTTACAACAATTCATACCTCTCACAAACTATAATTCGCGTATTGCATATAGCTATTCATCGTATGATTCAATATTCTACGAATACCCACCCACAATGTCAAATCAAAACGAACCATATATGTTTGTCTCTTCCCAAGTTAAAATCATTGCAATCTGTTTTAATACTCTATTACTCTCAACTACATTATATCAGGCATATTTGCTGGATTTGACTGAAAATCTCAATTTACGTTATTTCTGTTATATTTACTGGATTTAACTGACAAGTATTTAGGAGATATCTTAACTTTTATAAACAGCCATGAACTGTAATGTCGACAAATTTTACTGGATTTATGTTACAAAACAAAAGCAATGTGTCCATGTTTCCTATACTTAACTACTATTTGTACAAATTAATATTTTGGTATCTGTTTTTCATTAATGCTGATTTTAGACATAAACATCTTGTTGTTTTGTGTTGTAGTTTTGCCCTCTGTTTCGTTAACACCTTTCTTTAGGAGTAACAAAAGTTCTGTTCTTTAAAAGTTGAAAGTATTTCAACCTGTAAAGTCTTGTCGTTGCGACAGTGTGTTCCTGCTTTGCTCAATATATCCAATATATCAGCTTGTTGTACTGGCAAGTTACGACATTCGTCGGAGACAAAAAACCGTTTTGTAGCGTAAAACCTATACAAGAGCTTAAAACAGCAGAAGGCTATCATGGGTAAGTGTAAAGAACCTAAGAAACATGCACTACCAAGACGGATGTAATCAATAAATCTGTGAATATGCTAAATACCTATGACAAGTTCTAATATTAATTTCTATTGATATAAAATGACACAGTATATGAATATCACAAGTCAAGTCAATATTGTATCAGAAATATTAGTATAAATAAATTGGAAATATAAACACAGTTATACAGACACAGCATAAAACGTAGACTTTGGTAATGTACATATTATATCACAATTTCATTAAAGGCTTACAGCTTCTTTGCAACATTTACACTCTTTAACTTTAGTCTTCAGAAATTTTACAAAGACCTATACAAAGACAAGAATAAAACAGATCTTATATGGCAACATCCAAAACAATATATGGAGGCAAAGAATGCAACATCACAGTGGTATTTTCTCCTTATTTCTCCTTAATAAAATCTATTCTTTCTGTCTCTTTTTTGCTGAATATAAAGTCAGTTTTTTTACTTAAATGAGTACTCACATCTCCTTGCAGATTATCAATTCATCAACTTAAATCAGTCAATACTTCTTCTGGATATACTGACGAAAGAACAGCAAAATCTATTCTAAAATTTGAATGTTCTATTTCTTTGGCTGTTGATAACTCGATGTCAAAAATTCATAGCCTGAGTAAGATAATAACTTTCGATGATTGAATATCGATGTTATGAATTAAAACCGCTTGTACCAATATTTTGGCAATCATTTGTCAACAATATTGTAGACAAAGTGACTCTGTGTTACACATATTTGTCCTCTAGTTGTCTGGACACGTCCTACTTAAGTAGTTATACTCCTTTTGTTATCTGAACAGGTTTTTAAAGTCCGCCAAACGTTCACCATAATGACCATCTTTTATACACAAAAATATCTTACAGTCAATTTGCAAATCCATTGAGAATGTTATGTCAGGTTGACGGTTATGAAAAGTTACGAAAAGACTTCTCATTCTCATTGCACTTGCGACAAATAAATGAAATAAATACTGGTATTTGGTGCTACCTCACAACAATATGGAAAAAGTTAACAATCGCCAACCCATACCATAACGTTACCATGTTCTATATCCTCCACGTTACAGTGAATTGATCGCCTTTTACCATCAACAAGAACTATTTTATTATTAGCAGCTGATGCCAGGTGTGCGCCAAATATTCCACTATTATAAATACGCCTGTTTCGTTGATTCCATGGCCAATCATTGGCACTGATAGGTTGAAAGACGTCGGGAATCATCTTAACTTTCCCGCTTTCTAAATCGACGTATAAAATATCGGCTCGCTCACGTGATGTTGCGAATATATCATATGTATGTGTAGATGATTTTGTAGGATAGAAGGCAATGTCACTGACGCCGAGATTGGTGCTGACTTCAAAAGCAGTCTTAATATCACCTGTTGGTAATACCTTCTGCACATAAATATAGCCATGAGAGTTATCACTGCTAACTATATATTTCCCGTCTGGTGACACATATGGAATTCCTCTAACATTGTCATGTACCTGCACAACTGCATTACTGATGTAATCTAAGATAATCTGCTTGCCAGGAGCATTGTCGGTTTGTTTACAACTAACAATGACATAACCTCTAAGAGAGATGAAGGCTATGGATTCTGGATGACAATTATGCTCGCTGAGATCAATATCGGAAGCAGGTTTCATTTCGACTAGATTGATTTTAGAAACACCCAACACTTCGCTGTGGATTACGAAGCCGTATTTGTATTCACCTGAAAATAATAATAGAATATAAATGAAATTATATCTCAAACTGTTTTATATGGCCTAAATTGCTTTTTGAAATGTATTTATTTTTAACATGCGCATTTGTTTCGAAGTCAATGGCTAGTTAGAACCCAGCACGTCTATTATTTTTTGTTAGCATCACCTGGCAATATGGATATAGAATGTTCTTTCTTTATGTACCTTCTTTAATCTGATGGTCAACTACTTGTGCTTGATTGTGTTAGTGACTTACGTAATGACAAAAAGCACAACTCTGTGCATGTATATTAGTTGTCTTTGTTTATTTATTTAGTTAGTTAGTTAGTTTTCCATGTTAGGATGAATGGTCATCGCCTACATATAGCAATTGTAAAGATAATCCCAATTGATGTTACTTGAAAAATTTAAATAGAGCGATTAAAAAACCTATATATTTAGAATATTATTTAACAAAATTAAATCCCCCAGTTTCAATTACTTTAACTAGGGTTGGGCGAATGAAACCTTTTTTGGGAAATTTAACTTCAAACATGTGGATTCTATGGCCATTTTGGCTGCTGAATACAAATATGATAAGTGTTTTTGTTTCAAATTACATCTGATATTGGTTCCAAGTGATTTTTCAAAATGGCCGCCAAAATCACTCAAAAATGCGGTTTTCGTACGTAAAACCGTTAATATCTCTGCGAATATGGCTTGTAATATGTCTAAATATATGTTTTCATGGTCACTGAGTACAAAAATAGACAAACCATACCTGTTGGGTCATTAGTAATGTCAATTTTGGGTGTTATGGAGTAAAAACAGCATTTTTGGTCATTTATGTGCAAATTTGGTCCCAAAATTACCGTTGTGACCTAAAAATACAGTGTATACAACTATAATTGCTAAACATATTTAATATAAGTTTTTATGGTTACTTAGTCCAGAAGCATATTCAGTCATATGAAATATTAAATTTGAATCGTTTTGAGTTTAAATTTGCCTAAAAATGGCTATTTGTGTGCACAAGTCTTGGAATTCGCCATTTGAGAAACATTGATATGCAATTTTCGGCTTGATGATGGGTACCATATTTACAAAGACCTCATAAAAGTGGTAGGAAATTCTATCGTCAGGATTTCTTTTAATGAAACGTTTTA
Source organism: Ophiothrix spiculata (assembly GCA_000969725.1). Taxonomy (NCBI): domain Eukaryota; kingdom Metazoa; phylum Echinodermata; class Ophiuroidea; order Amphilepidida; family Ophiotrichidae; genus Ophiothrix; species Ophiothrix spiculata. The sequence goes on from JXSR01S002591.1 coordinate 11,330, forward strand.
TTTGGTAACGTTTGCGACATTTTGGTGCAACTTTTTGGTAACGTTTATGACATTTTTGAATGAAAACATGTGCTGATTCATGCACGGATAGAAAAAAGTTAAAATTTCTGATTTGAAAATACTTTTCATGTACCGAGTAACAAACGTATGACAGAGAAAACTGCTCATATGGTTGAATAAAAAGGCTGATTTTTTGCTTGAAATCAAAAAAGGTATAGTTTGCACTGAAATAGGCAATTATTAATAAGTTCCCATTCACCTCTCAAGCCAGATTGAGGCTCCCCCCCAAATGGCGAAACCATGCAATAGGCTAACAGCAGATGCTGTAGGTCCTGCATGGTTCATTAAATCAAACTATGAGGAAGACAAGCAGTATTTTTCAAATATGGCATCAACTGTTCAAAGTTCACATAAACTAGTGATAGATTAATCTATCACTTATTTATTCCATCGATCCTGATGAATCTATTCAATGGTGTACTCATAATGTTACGTACAGAAATATTTACAATACATTCAGTAACAGAACATCTGATAAATAGCTGCTTCTGCGAGACAAAGACAATTGATTTCATCCATGACAAGCCGTCTTTCCATTATAAATGCAGACCAAAGTTACTTAAAGGAGCATACTTAATGTCATCACTGTCACCATCTGATCCTCTGAAGTAATCTGTCTTTGGCAACTCACTCTTTCTTGTATCAGTAACTTTGTCGATCACAGCTTAAACAAGCTTACCATTTCCAGATAGATGCTGCTTCTATCTGACCCAACCGTAATCTTCTCTAATCAACTTGTCCTCAAGAAAACTCTTCATTCCTGTCCATGTTCTGTATACAGTATCATGATCGCTCATCTTGTCAGTGTCCGGTTGTTCCATCATTGGGAAGATGATTTAGATGATCCATCACTGTGTAAATCTCAGAACCGCAATTTTTATCACTCATTCTAAAGGGATGTAGCACTGCACGAACAAACTTGTTGTTCATGGTGTCCACAAATGTATTGAAGAAAGCTTGGCTATGAGCTAATTGGTACCGCAAAGGTACTGAGCAAGTTTTGTAATTCCTCTAAATATTTTGAATACAAAGCCTTAAAATCTTTATTCTGCCAACAGA
>JXSR01S002591.1:27307-40395 GCA_000969725.1 Ophiothrix spiculata
CTTGATGCCATCCAGGTCTATAATTTCATGTAGACTAACTCCATCTCGTTCCCATACAATGTCACCTTTGTTATCAACCTCAATGTCACATGCGACAGCAAAAGGCTCTCCTGCATTAGCTACGGTAGTTCGCTCTCGCAAACTCTCTTTTAATTTTACAGTTTTGATAGCTGGAACAAATAGAAAACGAATACATAAATTTAATCATAATATTTCATAGTAATTCAGACATTTTAGCGTTTTTGTATTATTTATAGATATAAACGACTGCCTGCACATACAAAGTTTGTAATCATTGTTACCGTTGAGCGAACAAGGACAATAATAAATAGAACATCATTCAAAAGGAACTTACAAATTGTGAAATTAAACCAGAAAGTTTCACATCCAAATATTTGACAAAGCATAACTTCCATTCTAGAGTATCGATTGAAATGAAACAAACGTTATATTAAAGTCTGTTTCATGGACTAAAAAAACACCTTTAGATATTTTCTGACTATCCGGTAAAGCCAAAAACTTTACACGCAAATATTATGACTTTTTATTGGACACACTGTAATTTTTTTTTTATATTTGTAATTCAAATTAATATCATATTAATTATATTTGGTCTTCAATAAACCGATTTAGCGACAAAATGACAAAACCATTCATAAACATTTTAATTTATTTCATGTTTGAGCAAAAGATATCCCACCGAAAATTTCAAAACGCTACGGTTTCCTGAAAATATGGTTTACATTTTCAAAATGTAATTTTACGGTACAAATCAAATTCCGATATAGGCTATTTATACAAATCTTTTATAAGCACCCTCAAATTTAAGGTAATGGTGGCAATGTAAATTGAAAATGTTATTTCCAAAAGGAAAGTTTGACATTAATGGAAACAATTATTATAGAAGGGCAATTAAAATAACTCTGCGATTTTAAGTTGATGCACCAAAGTCAAATCTGTTGATCCCTTATTCATGACCACTTTGGTGACACATAAAAAACTTTATTTTTGTTGTCAGTTTTATACAGAAAACATTTTGAACTTAACATTCCTCTGTAAAAACATTAACATCCTTACCAAATGCATTATTCATTTCCTCGCTATCCAGCATCTTATCTTTGTTGTCATCATATATACGTAGAATGTCGAAGAACGAACATGTTTCAGACAGTGCTTTGATTTTGTCTTGGGCAATGGCGTCATATATCTCACGGGCTGTCAATAAGTCATCCTCGTTCGAATCGTAGTGATTGAGGATTAGACTTACCACGTATTTCTTGCTCACTGAAAAAAAGGGTATGAATGTCATGAAACATGTAGAGGTTTATATTAAAGATAATCAGATTGAATAATATTGCATGGTTTTGGCGCCAATAATTTGCTGATGTGTGATGACTTCATCACGAGTCATGATTATAAATGTTTGGCTTCCAGTCTACGTGCATGGTATTTTGTAAATCATCCCATACTACATTTATCATATTTATAATGTTTATACTTTTTTATATGTGTTGCCCGATTAGAAAGTTTTATTTAACTCACTAGTGGACACATTTAAGAAAACTTTGTACCAAAAAGAAATGATAGATTCAATAAACACTAAAAATATTCTACATTTGTTCAAAAAGCATCGTCAATAGGCACAAATCAAAATGAAATGTGATGAAATATGAATGAAAGTTACATGACACACTTTTGATCCTTCATTTTATTTCTTACGTTAAAATAGTTAAAGAGTTTTAAATACATTTTCAATCTCTAATGTAGAAAAGAAAAATTCTTACTGGTATAGCTAATGCGTTAAAAGCCTCAATTTTTCTACTTGTATTTTGTCTTCATTTTTGCATTTCCGAAATAAGTACTGCTTGCGTGTTATGGAATAAAATACATCTCTTATTTCTTTCTTGCAGTACTCATGGCAATAATATATCTATTTACTTGTCATAGATAATAGAGTTTGTCCCATTGCATTAGCGTCATCACGGGAAATATATGTTTTGATTATTCTTTGAGGCTAAGTACTCACGTGGCGGCAAAAGTGGGTCGTCTGCTTCGAATGGATTGTTAAATTGACTTCTGTAATGACCTATAAGGGACTGTTTTAGCGTCTCAAGATCATCTTCAGTACAACTGCTGGCTGCTAACAAAACAAAGAAAGTGAGCTTTGAGAATTTGTAAGGCGTGTTGGAGAAAGCTTTAATGTGATGATAAATATTGGTTTTAAGTCAGCTGAGGAGGCAGTTTGTAAGTACAATAGCCTCTCCTAGTCTATTACTAGCATATTAACAAGTTTGGTTTACCATATTTTAACCATCGCTATCGATAACTTACAGTTACAGAATTCAATCAAAATATCTTAACTTACTTTATGATTAATGCTTATTTGCATAACATTGCTGACAACTGAAATTGTTTTACGTATACATCATAGTAAAACATTAAACCTAAATGTATGTTCATCCACGAATTTTTGAAATACTATCAATATTAAAATCGGTATATAAATTTATAAAATTGAAGAGACCTTATCCAAAAAGTATGATTGTGTGATGCGAGTCATCTCAATGTCTAACTCGACTACTTGTAACGAAATATTTAACTTGATTATCTATAGATGTTATATTTCTGATCTTTGATTACATCATTTATCAGTTGTATGTTGTTGTTTAGTGTCTTAAGTTTAAACAAATACGACAAGCATAGTCGTAAATACTCAAATAACTACAAAAAACGTGACCATGCACAAATATATATTCATGCTGAATGTTTTAAACAAGTATTGAATATTCATTCCCGACTCTTTTACGAAATGAATATTCAACACAAACATTTTGACATTCAAATCAAGGAAACTTACTCTCTTTCATGAAGCATTCCGAATCATGGGTAATTGATATCTTTTGTTGTTTAAGGCATGCTGCCCTGTGTAGCTCACAATGATTGTCGTATATAATTCCATCAGACCCGCAAATGGGGCGGTGGTTGGATTTACACACTGTTTTGCAGACACATTCTGCTTCTCCATTTTCATTAATTTTGCAATTGCTTCCCTTCTGGCAGACTTTTGTTTCACATGGATCTGCATAACAAAAGAAAAAATGATAAAAACGTTGGTTATTGTCTTCCATGTTTGAAGCAATTTTGCACGAGTGGGATTTAATTGTTTTCAGAATAAGGCAATAATATATAAATATTTTAAGCTGAATTGTACTTTTAGTACATATATACAGGAATATTATTGAATAGATTCTTGAGAAGAATCGTGAGAATGAACATTACACTTCAAAAATAAAGATATATAGAAGCCACAGAACAGGAAGCACATAAACAAGATATCAATAACTTTTAATTATCTCATGACAATTCCTTGCAAGTCTATAGATTTCAATATCTTTTAACTGAACCTTTAGATTCGACAGGAAACAACTACCTCACTTTAGAATGTAGGACACATCTGACTAGTGAAACACTTTCCTTAAGAGAAAGTTTTAAGCACCGTTCTTATTTTGTTATACATGGAAAGAAAATAGGTAAAGAGGCTTTATGTCACAATATATTAGACAGATGGTTGCAGTGAGATTATACAAAACGGGTAAATGTAGAGCATCGTGTCAATATGTCAGCATCAGAAGAGAGGAGTGATGGAAATGTTGAGATATCAAAAATAGCATGAAATCATATTCAAATAATTTTACAGTTCGTTTATAAAAATATGACGATGAAAATTTCAATTTCTAGTTAAACAATGATATTAAATAATATCAAGGTATTTCAAATTTTAAACATTGGCCAAATGACTTGAAACAACACAGCCTCTTTTAAAAATATTTCTGACATTCTTAACTAAGTACTGGACATTAATGTTTTTTGTTTGTTTGTTTGTTTTACTGTTTCTTCCGATATCGTGCACTCTGGCTTTCATCTAGTTGTGAAAATATCAATACATCCCTTTAATTTTAATGCTATTAGATATTCATAATTTTATAGTTTAGAATTCAGTGTTATTAAATATTCCTGTGTACATGGTGTACCCGTAGTTTTCAATGACACAGACATGATTAACATTCATATATTGTGCACATCTTCCATTGACTTGACTTTATTAATCAAACTACAAGCAAAATGTCAGAAAGAATTTTGGCTTGAATAAATAAAAACCTAACAAGAACTTAAGTCTATCAAGACTGCATTTCATCAATCGTCCTCTGATGTTTGATTTGAACTTTGAATATGATAACAGTACAGAATGGCTCACATCATGTTTGCTACTTTGTTACTATGCGATTTGGAAAGTAGGGCATTGCAGCTTGCCAATAAAACGCTTTACTATTCTGTGCGAGGGCTAGAAGTCTCTAAATCAAAGAAATAGTTAATGAGGCATTGTATGTCAAGATGTTTGACACCTGAACTAATTTAGTTAAAACGCCAAATGTTCTGTTAGTTAGGTGTCTCTGAAACAGTAGATCAAGCTGCGATAAAGGTAACCGGCTCTAATATCAAGTACCTAACTTGTTGATATCTTTACAACGATTTTATGATTAAGCTAATAGTTTTTACATAATTTATGTTATAAATTGCACGTAAAGGCTCTGTCAGACATCATATAGAGCAAAATGTACGAATAACGTACAAAGGTTTCACATATCGAACGTGTGCTAAACGGACCACCACCGTATGAATAACGAATTAAACGCATACATAACGGACAAACCATATGGATAACGTATTGAATGTAGTTGTAACGAACACATGACGAACAACAATGCATAAAACACAACACTAGTGGGATAAAGTACGTTAGGCGTACGTTTTGCTCTATACGGTGATGTGTGATAGATGCTTTACGGATACCGCCAAACGTTATTCAGGAAAATCGTGAGGATGTTGAGTAAGGTATTTCATGTTAGAGCCGGATACCTTGAATGCAACTCGATTGTCTATTTGGAAAACACTTATTAATTCAAAAAGGCAAAGTAAATTTGTACAGAAGGCAGAACACTTGCATTGGACTAAAAGTTTTTCATGTAGCAAAATAAATCTTTCAATATTCTTTTCTAAACTTCTGAAAGTGTGTATGTAGATGTACAACATAATTTGTTTTAATGAAATGTTTTCAATCAACACTGGTACAATGTTTATTAAACAGATATTAAATCAAAAAGTGTCCGAAATTTGCTGTCCTTTAATTGAAAGGAACTGTCCTTTAAATTAAACGAAATTTATTGCTGTTCCAATATACTGAAAAATACTATCCGGCATTCAGAGAACTTGGCATTATAGTGTGTTTACTTGAATAGGAATGCTAAATTGGTTTCAAATCCATTTATTCATACTTTTCCTTTTCATCAGAACCAGGTGACTTACATCTGTAAGAAACACAACAATCAGATTGAATATATGTATATATCTAAGGTTTTGTCATTGTCAAGTCCATTTGAATAGCACATACATACTCTATTACTTGTATCTTCCGGCTAGCAAATGCTTTATATCGACATTCAAGTCGGTTTGAATTTGTATTAAAACACTGACCTTCAAAGCTGACTATTTTTTTGTGAAATTGTTTTGCAAGTCTTATTTCACAGATTACTATTCTAAATAAAGTTTACATTATGGGTTTACATTTTCGTTATGAATCGTCACATTTTTGCCAATTCAAACAGTATTCCTTTAATACAAAATTTGTTTTTTCATTAGAATATTGTGTATTCTTCTGAAGGATCAACTTTAATATATCAGGAAAAACAATGGATTAATATAAAGATGTCTGCCAATGTAAAAACCAGCAATTAACACAACAATATAACCTCAAATTTCCATTATCTATATTTTCATACATTTCAAATATCATTGGTCAAAACTCTACGACTTAAACAGCCTTTCAGTTACAAAATAGATACGTTTAAAGTTCGCTCAACAACGTATTTTTGTTGCATTTATTCATGTGATCCTTCATTTTGTCTGTAATGGGCATTCTAAGCTGAATGTTAATGAGCACTTCATATGGATATATTCGTTAAACCGCATCCCAATGGACCATTTTTTCCATTCAAAGCTACTGTGTGACATGTTTTGCATTTTGTTTCTTAAAAGGTGCGATGTATAAAATCCTGAGGTATAAAGATGCATAAATACCACGGGATTAGATGACTTACATGTAAATAAGTTATCAACAAATTTGATGTCCAATGTATAGGGTGTATATAAAAGAATTCTAAAGAAAACATAAAACATTTTGTTTTTTCTCTATTTTACACAACTTGGTTAGTTTTGTGTTTGATAAGGAACAATAATCGTTAAGAATAAAAGTATTTTGTTTTTTAAAATCATGAAAATTATAATTGCTTACGTAATATTTGATATTGTCCAGATGCTTATGGCTTTTACAAAAACAGCGCAGAAGATATTTGATGGGGAAAGTAAGGCAGATATGATAAATTTCCCAGGATGACCTAGTTTTCCCTTAGTTTAACCTTGCTATCGACATCGAAAAACCAAATATCTGATGAAGCATGATTTTTTAATTACCTATTGAAAAATACTTTAAAGTTTTTTCATAAACTACGAGATGCAATCTTTTCTTTTTGGGATAAACAGTATAACGTTTTTCTCTTTCAACATGTGTGAAACGAGAACCAATTAGATGAAACATTAACTTCTAAACTTCCATTTAACGTGCTAAAAGATCAAGATACGCGTCCCAGTAAGAGCTTCATTAATTATCTTTAAATGCTTCGAACCGAATAGTATTTCCAATACGTACGTTTTGAACCATAAAATAAATAAGAAAATGCAAAACAGAATTGCATGAATCATTCTCACCCAATTATGGTGGTTATTTGTGAATCTGTCATTTTAATTTAAAATCGACACTACATCATCACAAACGGGTGACATTGAACATATTTACCAAAAGTAATCAAGTTTTTAACTTGAAAGCGGCACTGGTTTCCCCAGGTATAATGTGTAATTTACCAAAGTTCAATTTCCCCTGTATAACACAATTTCATAGAATACATTGAGGTCAAAACATGGGCATTGAACTTTTAGAACAGTCAGACAGTTGTCAGGTAGCAAAAGATTCTGATGAACCTCCTAAAAACATTATCTGTCCGTAAAAAATATACAACATAATGTTGACAACAAGCATGATTTTATATATATATCAAATCAAAACTGGTATAATGTTCAAACAAATATTAGTTGTTGGTTGAAGGAATGTTTGTCATTTTTACTACATATGGTGAGACTAACAATGACACTGTAACAATATTCTAAATATTACTGCATCCCTAGTAGATTCATCTTGTCTCATTGTTAATTTGTGTCAGAGTTTACTCAGGGTATTCTAAAAGAAGAAAAAACTGTCCCTTTAAATGGGAAACAAATGTCGCTTTTCCAATATACTCTAGAATACTATCTTGCGTGAATGGTAGTTGTTTTCTTGAATAGCAAATCTCCAAGGATTTCAAATGCATAATAAGACGCTTTCCCTTCATTAAATCTGAGCGACCAACTGTTGTAAGACACAACAACTTGCTTACATTGAAGGGTTTTTTCATTCAAGGCGCTCTGAAGTTGTATTAAAGACGATGATTGTAGTTAAACTTTTACCAATTGAACATATTTTTTTTAAATACTTTCTCTATTTGTTTCGATTGAAATTCGTTTCATCGACAATTCGACGCTATGTGGTCACATGTAATTACCCAAAATTGAATTTTGCCGTGTCAATTAATTAAATCTTGGTTCTGTAACACTGCGATCTGTTGGTGAAAGTCAGTGAAAATTATCACAGCGATCGTCGTATGATGAAAATACCGAACATAAAATTAAACAGATTTTCGTTAATATACTAAATTGGATGGCTTGATAAAAGCTACCTGTTGTGTATCTAAGATTCTCATGAGGAATTTTTCTTTTCATGTTAATGAGGACTGAAAAATACACAATGGGTTCACTTGTTTGCTTTAAAAGATTACTGTTTCATATTTTATATTTTAAGGGTTTGATTTTTCTTTTTATGTTATTAAACATCCGAAGTTAAAATTCTCTTCTTAGCTAAAAAACCAAAAAGTCTACAAAAGTAACTGGAAATCAATTAGCCAATATAGAGATAAGGATGTAATTGTCTACAAACCTATCAGTACCAAACAAACGTGCAGGGAAAAATCAAACAGTATTTTGCGATGCAGTCAGAAGAAACAACCATAACAAGAACAACAAATTGCGATTAATAAAATATCATATGAGAAGGTATTTAACATCTACTACGAATGCTCAAAATCATCAGACTGGTCATTAACGAGACGTAATAACAATTAAGACAGAATACAAAAGTTTCCAGGATGCAGTCAAAGGAAAAAGAACGAAAACATTGACTTATTTTTGCAAACATATTTGGATTAGACCTGTAACTTGACCCTCTCCGCAGTGTCAGTAAGATTGTGATTTGCATAAATACCTCCCACCTGTTTGCATTGTGTTGCATAGACTCAAAAGGACGGGTGACCAAAGGAATCAATGTAATTGTCAAGACGTATTTTCCGCTTACACAAATGTTCGGGTCATCGCCTTACTCGCTGTTATTACATGGATAAACAAGAATAAAGATTTTCATTAAGATTTGTAAAACTTGTTATTGCAATGATGTACAATATGAGATGTGAGTGATTTTGGTTCTTTGTATGTGCTGTATGAGATATAAGAATGAAAACATTTTGACAAGCTCAAATTGACAATATCTGATTTTATGCATTTCCCTATTATCTAGTCCCACGCAAGCTTAAAATAAGCTTGCCTTTGCATTGTCAAGATTTTCATTATTTTATATTGATCATAATCTAGTCAATCGCTAATCCTAGTAGTTTTAAGCAAAACAAAAATTATTTTTACTATTACTACAATAATAAATCCAATTTTGTTGAAATCATCCAAAGGTAACATGCACATATATACGGCCCTCAATCGAAAGAGCTGATTTTATTTCAAAAATCTAAATTTCTTCAAAATGAGACAATAACTTTAGTAGCATTAAGATATTCATATTAATTATATACTTTTCTTCATTTTTGCATATATTTCTGATTATACTTAATGCATGTAAACTTGAAAGCTGTATCACATATCACATGGTTGATATATAAAGGCATTTTCGAACATACAATTCTTTCAATGTTGGACTCAACGTAATTAAATCATGTCACATAGACTTGCAACTACTACTCGTATAACGCTTTACTCCTAGAACCGCCATAGTCATATTATTTTAGATCAAGAGCTTTTATGTAGGCATGTTCAGTGAAACAGAAACTGTCAAAATATTCTACAAGCTTTGAGTAAAGAATCGATGTTTATTCAAGAGTATTTAAAACTGTAACCAAGGCTGTCAATGTATTACAATAATTGAACCCCAAGGCCCAGTCGCATTTGTTGTGGAAAACAACATTCACAATGTTGAAACTGGGACACTCATGCCCGCACTCATGTTACGATTAAATATATCAGTCCTACTTTTATTGAGGTTGATAAAGCAAAGCAACCACTTATGAGGCCATACAAGTATATGATATAGGTAAAGAGGCATATGTCAAAATATTTTGAAGAAATAGTAACTAAAGGCTTGGCATTCAAGTCCAGTAAATCTAGATCACATTGTCAATCAAAATCGAAGCGCCAATGAAAAGAGATTGCATTCGGCAATACAGCAATTTGTTCTAAACACAAATCTGACCCATAAAGCAGAATAGATGATGCAAGCGATTGATAATACCTGTATTATTCATCATTTCATATGAAATCATTTGAAGTTTTAAAAATTAAGAAATTAAAAGTTGATAATCATTTTTTACAAAGAAGTGCGCGTTTACATATTACATTTGCCAATAAAGTCTTAAAGCTGCTACAGCAAAATTCAATGACCTTGAAAATGGTGTTTAAATATTTGCTAATGAATCTATCCTTTACACAAGACAAAATGAATATTTTTGTCAGTCGTCATGTTGATTAGAAGGTATGGGACATTGGACCAAATTTATCGTCAGACGTATCGTCAATACCGTGACTTGTGGAGCGCTCTGGCGCAGTTGTAGCGGCATTTGACTCATAATCGAGAGGCTGTTGTTGGTTAAAGCGCCGGTAGTGTTGAGTCCTTAACCAAAATTCTTTATCCACATTGTTCCTCTCCCCCATGTGTTAGAAATGGATGCCGGTATGTAAAAACCCGGGTGTAAAAAGTGCAAGTTCGGCCACGGCCGCCGACCATAATTTTACCTGTACCGTATTCCTTCATCCTGTCTACATGGTTGTCAATTTGCTTTAAATATTCGATGCCCATACTTACTTAACTTACTTGACTTTGAAAAAACAAAAATCATTTTCTTTATTCTAAGTTTAGGAAATATATCAGTGAGACTTTGTGTGTATTTTTCGAATTGAATGACATGAACTTAAATACATGTATATAATATTGTTGATGCTGGCCAGTGCTGGTCACGTCAACATATTACAAATTTATATTGCGCTATGCCTCCCTGATTTGTGACTCCTCGCGGCCTCAGCATACTTTATGTGGTCTGAAGCAACTTTTGTTTGGTCATTTCAAACTTGTATTTTTTTATTGAGGTTGTAAGACTGAATTGTTTACAAAATGAATACAATTAGTTTGCTGTTCGCTCAACATCACAACAATTAGCTGGATTTATTCATGAAATTCTGCATTTCAGTCTGAAATGAGTTTTCTAAAATTATCGTTAATGGGCACTACTTTATGGATATATTCACTGAAACGCATCTCCACGGAGTACATTCACACGTTTGGACCTATTTGCAATTTTAACGGCGTTTAATGCATTTTGAATATTATTAAATTTTAAGTATTGAATAAAAGGTGAAAAAGAAAAACAAGTGATTAAATAAATGCAACACTATAGTTTAATATCACCTTATCAGTTACATGAAAATTTGTTTTTACTCAATTCTAGATTACTGGACTAATGTATTCTCAAAATATCGACGTGTTTGGTTACATGCTGTTTGTTCCTTAGGTAGATAGTGAGTACTCTCGTTTTACGTGTTATCCGATTACATGATACATGATAAGCCCTTTTTAAGGTTAGTATCCCCTTTTTGAAAATTGTTTGTGAGTATGTTTCAGTAGATTTGTTTAAATTTAGTTGGATTTATCAAATGAATCTTGCTATATACATAATAAGGGCATTTTGTTCATAATGGCGAGCACTCGTTGCGTCATATTATCTCCGATAGTGTCAGCAATATCAACTAATGCAGTGCCTACTCACAATCTATATATATATATATCATCTAACATGTGTAACACAACAACTATAAATCGGTTTAAGACTTTATTGAAGTAGTTAAATACATTTAAGTCCTTGGTAACCTTTATCTTAGTGTAATATCTTTCTGAAGCAATATGAAAGGGTCTTATTTGGGTTTTTATAAAAGAAACAATTTATTGTGAAACTAGGAAACTTGTTTGAGGATAAAGAAGGTATATCCGATTCCTTTCTTAACAAGATCAGACAAGTAGCACGAGATCTGAGAGTATTTAAAAACGCATGAATTGTTCAGATAGTTTACGTCCTGAGTTTCATTGCGTATAAACATGAAATATTCAAAATAAAGAGTTTCATTAGAACTTTCTATCGATGAAACCTCAAGCTCATCTATAATTGTTGAAATATCAAACAGTGTATTTAAAGTAGGGCAAGTTTATTCACTATTGACAAACTGTCCAAATATTAGTCTCAACATAATAAAAGAAAATTAACAGCACATTTCCTATTTAAAACACGTTACACGTAATCAATCGTTTGAATCAATATTACTTAACACGAACGGTTTTAACCCTTTAAAAACATTACAAGATGAGGAAAAATATGACCTCTTTTATATAAAAAAACTTCTTTAACACTACTGGACGTTCTTTGAACCGTGTAACAATTTGCAGCTGACTTTATACCCCGGGTTTTATACATGTTAGGTACATTAGCCTAGTTCCAATGTTTTGTAAATGCATAACAATGCAGATTGTAAGCTTTTCTAAAATATTTTGTTATGCCCATTACTAATTCCATTCACTGGAGTCAATAAGTGTAGATAATCCCGACTTGAGAGTTAGCAATCCGTAATTTTTTGTTTACCCGAGCGAAAGCTAAAGCAAATAGCCTTGGCTAGTTTGCTCTCGTAAAAAAACAATAGACTATCATCTACATTGATTGACAGGTCCCTTTTGTCAAATACAATTTTGTTAACTATTGTAAACTGGAACCTTTTTCTATATATGTGATGACTCACCCCGAAAAGGGGGACTTTGCGACAGACAACTTTTCAAGATACAGGTGAAAATATGCAGCAAAAATGAACAGATTTTCTGTTGTAAAATTTGATCGCCTTGATCAATTTCAACAAGTAAGGTGTCAATTTAAAGCTTAGAAAATACTGCAGCAGATGAAATGAAAAAAAATCAAAATTGATATCACCTTCAAAGTCCCCCCTTTCGGGGTGAGCCATCACATATATTTATAATTTTCAACCTATCAAGTCTTTTTATCAAGTGAATGAATTTATTTTAGAGAATTTACACAATCTTCTCACCTTCGATTTTTCTTACATTTCCAATAATTATTTGTAGACATTATCATTAAGAGTGCTAAGCATTTAATATTAAATATACTCATTTTTTATTCACAAATACTAAGGATAAAAGTCGGCATTCGTTTGTTTTATCTACTCTTGTTTTGCCGATTATGGATGCAACGTAATTGATTTATAAAATATTGCTCAAACGTTTTACTTAATAGTAAGTCTCCTAGATCTGCCAGAGTCGTATGGATCAAAAGTTGTTGTATTGGCATGTTCGGTGATATTAAAAACTTTCAAAACAACCTACAAGCTTTGAGTAACGAATCGATGCTTATTCGAGAGAGTATTTAAAACTGTAACCAAAGCTGTCAAAGTATTACAATAATTGAACCCGTAGGCTCTGACGTATTTGTTTGGGAAAACAACATTCACAATGGTGAAACTAGGAACACAACAACTGTAAATCGGTTTAAGACTTATTT
>JXSR01S002592.1:0-20797 GCA_000969725.1 Ophiothrix spiculata
TAAGGGTTGGAATTTGCTGTACAGGGTTTCGACATTTAGGGTCCGATTTAGAGGTGCTCTGATGAGCATGCGTACAACTTTTTTCTTCGAATAAGTTATCAGCCTCGCCAAGAAGGGTTGTCAAGATACTCCTAGTTCCTGGTTATGTTTCAGCATAGTATCTTTCACTTCAATAAACTTTGTCTAGTGGTGCTCCAACATTCCAATGCCTTCATGGTAGAAGACTTCATTTTCGAACTTCAGGTAGAACTCAACAGACCTTAATGACATTATCCGACTCAAAATGATGTCCACGAATGTGGGATATGATTTTGGGAAACAGGTAGAAGTCAGATGGGGCCAGACCTGGTGAATCTGGTTTGGGGCAACGATTCAAACCCACACTTGGTTGTTTCAGCCACTGCAACTTGTGCTGTGTGGACAAGTGCATTGTCCACACAGCGCAATAGCCCAACATTTCATTTTTGGACATAAAATTCTATGAATTTGGTTTTCACAATATTGTGAATGTATATTTTTGGAAACATGTATTCTCTTTATCATTTTTCAAAATACCTTGAGATTTCTATGTGCTTACAATATTAAATCTCGGTAAGATTTTCTAAAATTTCAATGGAGTCATCATGTTGATTCTTTAATTGTAGGTAATATCTTCTGGGAGGAGACAGATGACTTTCAGCTGCCTTATGACATATGGTGGTCGTCAACACACAAGAAGCTTCCAGATAGGAAGAAGCCACCAAAATTCAGGAAGATCAGAACAAGTAAGTGTTATAGTTCTTCAATACAACAAGTTTGCTTTTTTAAACCTGATAATATGTCTCAAATCTTGTTCAATCATACACTAAGATAGTAAACATTGTACTAAAACATTTCTCTCACTATGAAATATTTCTTAATCTGTAATAACAACTTCTGATTTTATGCCCATAAGCAAATTGACCATGCTTGGTTAACAACTTTACCGGGATATTTAATGGAAACAAGTCTTCAATGGTGACAATGTCTTCACATTGAATCGTAGCATGTTTCTTGATAAGTTTGTGCTATGGCCGGAAAACATAGAATTTATCGTGAAACATCAGTACATTTGATTTAGTTCACCATTTAGGAAGCTTTCATCCATTATATCTATTTGACATCAACAGCCCCATAAAATGTATGTAGGAACACTGTTAGGTTGACTTAGAGCGCTAACAATGTTGAGAAAACCATTTAAGGCATAGAGACTTGCTTAATCTCAAAATTGAAACAGAAAGTGTATTTGCTGGTTTCAATGTGATTAGAATGGTTCATTTCTGATGTTCAATTCCAAATTGATGTTTAATTTTTTGTTTTGTTTTGTTTCTTTACCTTGATGTAGATATTTACTATGATGTCAAACCTGTAGCAAGAACAGAATCTAATGCGTGCTGTTGTATCAAACCCAGAGAACCAGTAGACCCATCAGTGCCTGCAGAGAAGGGGTGCCAAGAAGACTGCCTTAATAGGTAAGAACAGACTCCAATGTGTGCTGTTGTATCAAACCAAGAGAACCAGTAGACCCATCAGTGCCTGCAGAGAAGGGGTGCCAAGAAGATTGCCTTAATAGGTAAGAACAGACTCCAATGTGTGCTGTTGTATCAAACCAAGAGAACCAGTAGACCCATCAGTGCCTGCAGAGAAGGGGTGCAAAGAAGACTGCCTTAATAGGTAAGAACAGAATCCAATGCGTGCTGTTGTATCAAACCAAGAGAACCAGTAGACCCATCAGTGCCTGCAGAGAAGGGGTGCCAAGAAGACTGCCTTAATAGGTAAGAACAGACTCCAATGCGTGCTGTTGTATCAAACCCAGAGAACCAGTAGACCCATCAGTGCCTGCAGAGAAGGGGTGCCAAGAAGACTGCCTTAATAGGTAAGAACCAGGAATTTTTATAGGGGAACCGATACTCGCCACCATTTTAATTTCACATCCATGTAAATCCTATGGGATGGCAGCCATCTTGGATTGTCGCTCATGGAGGTTGAGTTATTGTACCTCCGACATTTTACGGCTCCGCTTGCCACACTTCGAGAGTCTTCACAACAGATTAGCGGTGAAATTTGTGTACTTTGATCAGAGCAAGTCGCAATACACGCTACTTGAAACGCAGACACGGTTTGCGCGTGAAACAAAATGCACACGCTGTAGATTTACGCGATCTGCCTGGATGTCGGGCTAAACTATGAATATATCCAGAGGTACAATAACTCTGCACAATGAGCGACACAAGATGGCGGAGAAAACCGGTTCTCTCCGGGTACTCCGGTCTTCCTCCTGCATCCAGAACTGATTTAATTAAAGAAAGATCTTGGACCCCAATGGAAAAAAGCTTCAGTTAAGAGGCTTTCTTGGGTTATCCTTGGTGATTAGCCTAAAGAATTCTTTCTTTCTTTCTTAAGTATTTGCTTAAGGCTTGCAATTTTTTTGTTTTTCAGAATTGTATTCAATGAATGCTCTCCAAGTAACTGTCCATGTGAAGAATTGTGTGCCAACCAAAAAATTCAAAGACAGCAAGGCTGCACTAGTTTAGAAAGATTTATGGTAAGTTCCTATTAGTTATTCCATAAATATGCCACGGGTAGATTAATTAGTTACTACCAAAGAAATTATAAAGGAGAGGTGGTGCTCCCACCATTTTGATTTGACCGCTGAGTAAATCCTATGGGATGGCGGCCATCTTGGGTTGTTGTTCGTGGACGGAGAGTTATTATACTGGGGTATTTTATGGCTCACTTTGGAGAGCCATCAAAACAGATTAGTGGGAAATTTGAGGCACCGTTGATCAGAGCAAGTCCCAACAGATGCTATTTGAAACAAAATGCACATGCTGTACACTTGGAAAATGAAGATTTATGCGATCTGCCTGGATAATAGTAAACGACATTTAATAAATCGCCATTTCAAAAGTGATATGGGCCAATCTCTGAACATAATCGGAGTTACAAGAACTCTGCTCCATGAGCAACAAGATAATGGTCAGCGAGCACTGTGTCTTGATTTTAAGATATATGGTTCATACCAAGGAAATTAAATAGGGGAGTCAGTGTGAATTCAGTTTATTGAAAAGAAAAGACCAATCGACCGATCCAAAATTAAAATTTTATGGCATGAGGGCAACACATTATTTTATTATTATTGGCCTAATTGTGAAGATTGACTGAATAGGCCTGTTTGTAATCACTTGCCTCAACGGATGTGTCATAATAAGTTTCATTGGTTAATTGCTATTCGTCACAAGTTATTAAATGTTGTCTATTTTAATACCAACAGACACCCGATTGTGGATGGGGAATTCGTGCCAAACAGCCAATCAAATCCGGTGATTTTATCATTGAATATGTCGGTGAGGTCATCAGTGTCAATGAATTATGGAAGCGCTCCATGGACGATTACCAGTACCAGAAACACCATTATTGTCTGAATCTTGATGGCAGTACCGTCATTGATGGGTTTCGCTATGGCAACGATAGCAGATTTGTCAACCATAGCTGTCAGCCCAATTGTGAAATGCAGAAATGGTATGACCATAATTATTTTGTATAGACTAATAATTGCGTATTACTTCACTTGAGTGACATTGTACAAAAGTAATGCACCACATGCAAAAGTTGGAGTTATCCGTGGTCATGAGGCAAAGCCGAGTGAGTTGACAACTACAAATTTGGTTACGATGTATTAATGATTTCCAAGCATTAAATCTGTTGCTTGGGGAGGGCCATAGATTTAGGGAGGAGATATCAGACTTGCCGCCATTTTAAATATGACAAGGAATTTAAATTGGGATTTTCTTAATTTTACTGACGTACAAGATCTTTTCATTATTTGTGAAAATTAAAAATATACACACATCCGTTTAGCTGGAAACAATGTGATTAAACTTGCAGATGTTTGCTGTCCGGTACCTCAGCTCTACATCTTTGCTAGAAAAGCATGAAAATTTCACATTACAATTTTGCAAATTGACAAACTCTGACATTTTCTCAACATGAAAATTTCGAAAATCACTAAATTGATGGCAAATTCGGCAACCATGTCTCATTGTTTTTATTGATGTTTTCCAAACAGATTAAACCAAATTTTACAAGACATACCTACCAGTATAAATTATTTATTCATCACATCAAATGAAAAAGTCACTAAAACAAAAAAGTGCTAAAGGGAGCTTGATGAGAAACCCCAGTCTAGTAATTATTTTAAAGCACTCATGATAATGGGTTGGGGCTGTTTAAAGTGCAACGAATTGAATAGATGTATTTCCGGGATCGAAAGGCAGTGATATTGTGACGTATTTTGTCATTATCGATCTATTCAGCTGTCATCAATCTCATTGGCGTTGTTGTTATTCCCCTCAACAATGTAGCGATTAAGATGGAAATAAAACATTGGAATGATTGCTTATTGTGTCAGTTCTTTTCTATTGTCTTTGTTAATTATGTGTACAGAACAAAAATAAAACAAATGTACATAGTGTAACAATGTTTTGGCTGGGTCTCTTAGCTTAGGTATATGCATTTGTTGGCAAGCAAAGAATTTAATTCTACCTGCGTGAAGAAAACCTTTTGACTTTACGCATCTAGTGCGCTGAGGTTTAAGTTCACATTCAACTCACTCAATACTTGTGAGCTCGTGTGATTTGTCTGTTCTGTTGCTGTGTGACTTGATGGTCGATTTGATTGGTTTAATGTTCACGCACGCTGCAGTTTGGTTCCGCCCAGCATGAAAAGGTTTTTTAAGGCTACTTTTGGTGGAGATTTTTATTTAGCAATGCCTTTACTGTAATCAAGATAATTTTGTGTGCATTTTAATTTGAAATGAAATATGGATGAAACATTAGTGCTAATGATATCTTTTTATTACTTTCAGGAGTGTGAATGGCTTATATAGGATTGGTTTGTTTGCTCTTCATGATATCCCAGCAGGGACACAAGTCTCATATGACTACAACTTCCATGCTTTCAACCTAGAAACACAGGTAAGTTTAGCATCCAATTAAACACTTAGGTCCGTATGTTTAAAAGAAGTTTAAGAGTTAGACCAGGTTTAAAGTTAGACCTAGTCTAAGTGAAATTTTGTGTCACTGATAAATCTATTTCCCTCAACCAAGATTGTCATATTTTGTGTTTATTGTAAGATTTCTAGTTGGTTATAGGCCACTCAAAAATGTATTGGACAGTGAAAACAAAAATCCAGAGTGCAGGGCCTATTGTTTTTAATGCAACCTGTACCATGGACTTTTGTTTACATAGTCTAAGAAATTATTAGTTTGCTTATAGGTGCCACGAGGCCGTATATATCATTGACCTCTGAACAGTACAATCATTCCATGGTTGAAAAAAGTTCTCAAAAAAGAAAAAAATGTTGTCTCTTGTCTCTAGTATTTACTGATCTTCAGTTTCCACAGTTGAACTCATCAATTGAATGAAGTATTGTAATTCGTAAACAAACAATTTATTTGTTAACTTCAGCAAAAATGCCGTTGCAGCAGTGAGAATTGCCGAGGTTCGATAGGCGGCAGAGGCCAGCGACCTAATGGCTCCATCAAGAAAGGTGACCAGGCCAGCTCAGGGGAAAACCAAGCATCGGTCAAAGGCAAGAAGAAGAAAAAGAAGATCAAGAATCAGAAGAAGAATATTGTGAAACCTAAAAACAAAGAAACAAAGAAGGTAGTAAAGGTTAAGCCGAAGGTTAAACAGAAGCAGAAAAAGAAAAAGGTTTGTTAGCTCAATATCTAGCTAATTCATGCCTTCTTTCTTGCCATGCTGCCTGTCATTACTAAAACTTGAGATCACCATTTCTTCTTTGCATGGTACACATGGTTGTCCTCCACCGCCCGCCCCATTATTCGAAACTGGAAAAAAGTTTTTAAAGTTTACCGCACCTAATTTTCTGATTTCCAACAAAGTTTTTTCTTTGAGAATTTTGATCTTTTGAAAATATTTTTCAAGTTTATGTTTTCATTTTGTTTACATTTTAATACTGTTTTTAAATTTGTATAAAGAGATTTGTCGGTACAGTAGACTTATTTGCATCTTTATAGAGGATATAATTTGGTGTAGCTTTGACTTACATCTGGAAAAAAATCTGTAAAAAATAATCCGCCCGCCTGCACTTGCTGAAAAAAAAGTTGTGGAGGACACCCACAAACGATTTTTGTTGTTGGCCTGATCAGTAAATCTTGGGCTGCTGACATCCGGATATCAATATATGAAAGTACTCAAAATTCACACTGCGTATAGATCGCTGACCATATCAGCTCATATAAAGCGGTTACATCTCTGTAGTCTCACTCCATGTATCATGAAATGAAGGAAGGTGTTCTTGACTATAATCCATATATTTATACACACATTTCAACCTTTATCTGCGTGTATATACTGGGCATTGGTTGTTGGGTATTCAAATTTGTTGTACAAGTTCATTGTTTAAGTGAACTTAATGTACTTTGTTCTGTCATTTAATCTGGCCACTTTTTGGAGGAGCATGTTTATTACACGTAGTGTGACACCATGTGCAGGGTGAACACAAAACCAAAAGGAATAATATGCAAGAAATACAGCATTATAAAAACAAAGGGTCTGGAAAAATTATCAAATCCAAAAAAAATATTGTCTTGTAAAAATAGGTGTGTGAGTTATTAACATAGTATAAACACACAGTTTGATGCGCTGAGCAAAGTTAAGAGGGATGTTAGCTCTGCACCTTGGCTAAACTAAGTGCTTGTTATTGCTAATTCCTTTGCAATATTTACACATTTTGACAAAATTTTGTGCAGAATAAGTGGACAATGCATGAATATAAGATTTTTCTGATATGCAGGAGACTTCAGTAATCAGTTTAAATTTACAGACAACTGACAACGAGTCCCAAAAGGTACACCAAAAATTCTTAACACAGATTTTGAAAACTGACAAGAAAAAAAAGGTCTCACAAATGCACAGACGAATCATAAGTCTCATTGTCAATTTTCAACAAAATGTGGCGTGCCCACTACGCTAGTGTACACAGTCTGTAATACACGCTAGCAGTACATTTTTTTAAAGCAGGAGATTGCGGGAGATTTAAAAAAAACGGAAGATATTGGGGAGATTTTATTTCAAAGCAGGAGATATAACTACACGATCAGGAGGTAGGATCAAAATGGTGTTTGTTTGAAGGAAATCGGACATACGGTTGCCAAGATATGCTCGATTTTAATTTCTTTGTTTTCTATCATTTTTGCCAATATATTGATAACGTTAATGAGCAACATTGGCTATATGTGCTCATTAATATTCATATTTGCCAATATTTTACCAATATCTTATGAATAAACCTTCATACTATTTTTATTTTACATAATTTTAACTTGAAACTTTGCCAATGTGTTTCTTTGGCCTAAAATATTAACATATGATTTACCCCCCATCTAATTTGCATATTTGGCATAGTTAATGAGCATTATACAAAAAGCTAATTAATTATGCAAATATGCAAATTAGATGGGCGGGTAAATCATACATTAAAGTTTTAGGTCATAGAAACACATTGGCAAAGTTTCAAGTTAAAATTATTAAAGGTAAAAGTAGTATGAAGGTTTATTCATAAAATATTGGAAAAATATTGGCAAAAATTAATATTAATGAGCACATTTTGCCAGTTTTCCTCATTAACTTCATCAATATATTGGCAAAAACAATAGAATACAAAGAAACTTTAAACAACAATATCTCAAAATCCGTTTGTCCGATTTGGCTCAAATTTTGGAATTATGATTTTTTTGCTTAGCTCTCTGCAACAAACCTATTTTTATCTCAGTCAGAGCAACTTCATTTTGCCTTTAATACCACCTTAACAGGTATAAAATTGTTTTGAGGGCAAAATAAGACCTTTTGCCAATCTGGGCATCCTTTAAGCATGTATTACTAAATATCAAAGACTATGTCTGATTGGAATTTGAATGTCACACTGAGCGTGAAAGGACAGGCCTATGACATTGACCTCATCAGATCAAGCATCAGGCATATTGCATAACATGACAGTCTCAAGTTCTGTGGTTTTGTGTATGTGAACTGTAACCAGATAGGAAGGCCAGAGACAGCTGCTGCATTGGTTGAAATAGGAACATAACAAGAAAAAATAAATGAATAAAAACAACTGAAATTGATTGAAATAGGAATGTTTGATTGTCAATATCATATGACAAATAACATTCTGCAGATTATATTTATGTTACTCTTATGTAATATACTAACCTTTTGAATTTGGGAGTAATACAGGTCACTTTAACCATTCGTATATATCCCTAGTTATTTTCATATTCATCTAGATTCATACACTCACATGTTACATTTGCTTTGAGGATTTTTGACATTTAATTGGTTTTAACTGTTTCACCAAAAGCTCAACCAACTTTATATTGGCCTAATCCATTTCAAACGCTTATTACTTCAGCTAGGATGAATTGTTTATGCATATTCGATACTAATTTATTCACCAAATATCACATTGTATATGAACACACCCCCACCCAGACACACACATGGAATGGCTGAAAGGTGGAAATATTGGGATTCTTACAGCAGCCCTGCATAACAACTACAGCTACTTTATAGATGTTCAGGAGTAGCCATGTTCAAGATTTCAATTTAATATCATTGTGGTCATGGAGTATATTAACTGACAATGGCGTCAGGGTCATACATATATGTGGTGGACATTTTGTCATGGTTCAGAAATATAAAAGTGTGAATATTATTATGGTGTTAATTGGATTAGAATTAAAATTAAAAGCTTAAAAATCAAAGGACAAAAATCAAACCTGAATTTTGGCATTCTGTATAAATTTATAAAGTGGTTAGGACACTTCCCTGTTCATGCACATTCACTGATAAGGATATCTGTAACATATTTTAGTCATGGTTTCAATCATGGTTCAGAGATGAAATGTTTGAATCAGTTGTTTATTACAATAATAGTTGGAATGCACATATCAAGTAGATTTTGACATAATGTAATTAAATTTATTTATCTGAAATTTGATACGAAAACTTTGGGCAATTCTTTCACCAGCTACCATCAACTGCACTCAAGATTTGGTTTGCTTAATATACATCTGCACATCTATTCAGGAATCTTAAAACATGTGGTACTAATTTTGTGATACAGTTCGTATTAGCACCCTTAATGGACATGCTGCTTGCAAATGTTTAATACAGCATCTTTCACATTTCCAATTTATTTGTCTATTAATATTAACCAACAAATGTTAACTGCTTCACAATGTGATATGGCTTCAAGTAATATTTTTTCAAATTTGCATCAGAAAGTAATTAATAAAACCAGCTGCTGTTCTACCTCAACAAGTATATGTTTCTTTGTTTTTCTAGCAAATTGAAATTGCTTCTGAAGCCCCACCAACCAAACCTGTGCGGTTAAAGATTCCTCGCCCCATGTCAATGCGCGAGGTCAACCTGATAGCTAGCCGACAACTGTTCTTGTTAAGAAACATCGAGAAGGTGAAACGAATACGCCAGCGGCTGTTGATGAAAGACAAAGGGGAGAAAAGCAGCGCTATTGTCGGTTTACAACCGACGAGTAGTAAGGACCACGGCAAGGGTAAGTGTACGTATCACTGCTCGTACTATCTACTGACAGCTTGTCTCCCATTAGAGACAGCTTGTCTTACAGTTGTGTGGTAGACTTTGTGGATAGATGTGATGCATGTGGTATTTAATTTTTTTTTTTGAATATTTTGTAGTTAAGCATGACGTTTGTCTTTAAAAAGTTGTGTTGTTTCACATTGGTTTTAATTTTGCTACATTTTATTTCATTAAAGGTCATTTTACGTTTTAGTATATATAAATTAATGTTGTTCACTCTCGTCATTGTGACTTACTTGCTCAATGAAAAGCCTCACTTGGTATAGTTCAATCTAACTTCAAGTAGACATTTAGAATAAAGACTAGAGATATTGCCAATGACCTTTGACTCCCCCCCCCCCCTTTGGAAAATTATAGACAAATGTTGGTGGCATGTCATATATGAATATCCACCACAAACCTTCAGTTATAGGAGTTTTGTCTGATTTTTCAAAACTTGGTTTTTAATATCACATGAAAGATGACCAGTAAAGAGGTCTAAATTTCAAATATCAGCTGAATTGGACGAAACGTTTTGATTATATGGGCGATTTTGTATTCCAGAGCCGCCTATCTATTAAGCGCTAATGACATCACATACGCGGCTCATTATAAGAAGTCATTGTTACCTGATAATGACTGCGCAGTTGTAAAAGTAGGTATAATCTTATTAGATTGGATTGCGCTATTACGCAGGTTATTAATAATGTGCAAAATTAATTATGGTTATCATAATTATACACATTCAGCTGTGGGATTTCACATGGGTTGTGAGAAAAATATGAGCAATATTTTGGTACCGAAAATCTCAAAAAGTTTTAAAAAATTTTTTTGAAGCAAATGCTCCTTTAGAGTCAGCCTGCAGTTAATTTTGTTGCAGTTGCGGTAGAACAAGCATGACATAGCATATTATTTAAAACCAAGAAAGTGTGAGTTAAAGTTTTTGTTTCTGCACAATTCCAATGAGACTTCATCTAGAAATGTTAGTTATTTTGGGAGTTGAAATGAGGCTGATATTTTGCATGGAGCTTAAGAAGGGTGTAAACATTCCTAATCAACAAACATCTCATCAGAATATGACTTTTGATTGTGTTTTACCCTATATCTCAAAATTAAAAGAACAGCTTGTTATGGGAGGTTTGGTGAACAGTTATATATTTCAGAATGAGAGAAAGTATCAAACAAATCAGGACATATTATATAAAAGATCATCTCCAATTGTATTATAGATGTATTTATGGCACAGTTCACGGCTCTCAAGACGCCTCGTTCTGTGAAGACACGACGCCTGGCAGCAGCTGAAGAGAACACAGAAGTTGGCAAGGCAGCTAGACTGGCACAAGTCTTCAAAGATATCTACACAGCTGTGTGTACATTCAGGAATCAATGTGGACAAAGTCTAGCAATACCATTCCTTAATTTGCCAGCAAGGAAAAGGTGAGTTTTACACCAGATGTGGAGGGAAATGTAATCTTTTGTGTGTTTTTTTTTGCGTTTAGCAGGCATGATACTTTTTTACCTACATTCAGGTATTTTACGATCTTCAATTCAGGTATTTGCCTTGCAAGACAAAAACAAAAATCAGGTATTTTCCATGCATGACCAAAAATCAAACATATTTCAGCTGTATATTACACGAAATGGCCTCTCCAGTGGTGTAAGATGAGCAGAACCCCTTGTAGCGGGAGGCAAGTACTGTGCACACTGCGTTTTGTCTGGATTATGGCTTACTTGTAGGTATTTTTATAAGAGGCCAGTATCATGCCTGGTTTAGGTTGATGGTCAAATGGGAACACCAACCGAATAGTCAAGAATGTTTGTTTTGCCTGAATATCGCACACATTGACCATGAGATTAGTTATGACCATATCTCCAAATTATCTGACTTCTGTACACACAAAAATGATTGCAACTTCACTTGAAAGTATGGAAGTGTTTCAAATCAAGTCATATATTGTATTTCATGTTTATTTTTTAAATAAAGCTCAATCACTCTCCTCGATTCTTACTCTATAAAAAATCCCTATTTTCACGCATTCTACCCGGGGATTCAAACCCAGGACCTCTTGCGTCCCAATCCAATATTCACCCATACCAAGCCACCCACGAGCGCTGCCTCTGCAGCAATTCGGCGACCATATATATCTCCCAGTTGTGACGTGTTTGGACTATTTTCTTTTTTCTACTGTAGGATTTTGTAGGATTTAGCGGGGTTAGGGTCATTCCAAATCTATAGCTACCAAAAAATGTAGTTACCCTTTAAAACATCAATTTTCTTTGACGTTAACATCAAAATAAGATCTATATACCACATTGTGAAAGATTTATCTTTCTCTCAGTGCATTTTGAGTCACGATATTTCAAGTTAAGTAGAGAAATGATACTTAATTCAATAATAATTGAGAAGTTCCAAGGGATTTGTATGAGTCATGTTCTTTTTGTTGTCTTGCTGGCAGATGACAGTTTACAGATCAGAGTGAGATCTTAAACAATAGGTGCCTGATAACTCAGCTCAGCAGCACATACAAAACTTAAGATATCTAGTATGTGATGAAACATCATTAGTCACTATATAGGATTTGATGACTTTTAATGACTACGCTAGAAGTAAAATCTTTTTCCTTTTTTTGAAATAAAGGTCAACCTTGGTACCAGTGGAGCATAGTATGATTCAGCTGCAAATTTACATACAATGGTTGTACAAATTGATGCATTTTGTTGTCAAGGCCAAAACATTGTTAGCTTTCCCTCATTTGAACCCTTAAAACAGTACAACTAAAATGCTCATTAACACAAGCTCTAAAAGTACTTTTTTTACATCTTCAGAGAGAGAGAGAAACTTTCTTATGAATTTTAAAAAAAAGTAGGTATTCTTTTGTACAGAAAATGTACAAGATTAAAACTTTTTTCCTGAGTTGTGTTGGTCAGTGTGAGGAGAACCAAACCACTTTTTTTGGCCTATGACATCACATTATTTTGACCTCAATTAGGTACTTGAATATGATGCAAGGATGTTTTAGATAATTATATCCACATATTTATATACCTCCTTTACATGATTTTCCTTTAAAATATTTGTATTGAAGAAGTTGGACATATTCAACCTTGTTCACAAGTTTTATACCAAAAACCCTGACACTTTTGTATCATTGCCAAGTTTGTAGCCAATTACCAGTTTGTAACATTTGTTTCATATATTTAGAATCGAATAATAATGGTTTGTTGTAAAAAGCTGTTTTAGAGTTCTCCTTTAATATTGATACTTTTAGACAATTTTACTTTAATTATTGTGATTGTTTCTTGTGTTTATGTGTATTTCCTATGATTTATGAACAAGTTTTATGATAAGATTTGCGATCAACTATGTTCCCAATGCCTTTTTCAGTGTATTCAAGCTCTGGACCTCAATTAGTTTCATGTAGAGTTTTCATGCATCATTCTATAATACCAATCTGTTATTCCTTCTCTGTATGACAGGAACCCAGACTACTATAGCCGCATACCAGACCCTATTGATCTCAGTACTGTGGAACGTAACATCATGAGTGGAAATTACAAGACAGTCGGACACTTTGATGAGGAGCTCTTAAGGGTCTTCAGAAATGCAGAGGTGGGTTTGGGTTCACATTAGTAATTTATAAATAGCTTGTTAGCTCTGTTTATGTTCTTTTAATATTGTCACGCTAATAAAATAATTGCCTATCTTAAATTTTGACCTAATTAAGATTTTGGAATAAATCACCTATTTAAATTAAGGGACACCTGCTATGAGTAAATGAAAAAATATACCCTATTCACTCGTCCAATTCAACTATGGATTTTCTGAATGTTTATCACTGTACAGATGGGTTATTTCATACCAGTGTGCCAAAAATGATGTCAAAATAATTTTACAATGCTTCATCATAGAGTAAGATGATCTATCAAACTCTTGACAATTGGAGTATTTAATAATAATTTAAAGGGTTTGTCAGTTGGAATTGTCAGTTGGAAAATAGTTGAATTGGACGAGTGGATACGGTATTTGACCTTGAACATGTTCAAAATCAAAATTGCCCAATTCAAGTCTGTGACTTATTGAGAATAGATTTTGCTATCTCATTTTATATTCCAGCCTATCTCACATGATATAATATAATTGCCTATCTTACTGCATATTTCTGCCTGACTTACAACACGTTGTGAGTTGGGCAGAAATATTTTTGCCTATCTCACTTTATATTCCTGTCAATCTCAATTTATAAAGTTGCCCAAGTCATTTTTGGTGGTTACATAATAGTTTTAGTTTAATCTTTCTTTATTCTTGATAAACTCTTTCAATACATAAGTACTGGTCTCCCAAGAGGTCCAGATAGCAATAACAATTTTTATACATAATGAGAATATTAATAATATAATATACAGGGTGTCCAAAAATTAACTCCCCATTTTTAAATGCTTATAACTTTAAAACCAGGATTCGCATGGCAACTATAGACATATGTATTGATAGAGGAAACTTGTAGAATTCTTTTGATACCAAACATTATGCATTCAGTAAACTTCTAAGATAGCAAGAAGGTCTGAAAGTTCAAAGTGGTTGAGCCAATATACCATACAGTGTTGATACTCTTCTGCCACTTCACTATGACGACATGAGGCCTCATACAGCTAAACGGTTTAGAATGGCTTTATTAATTAACTTTTTCATGAACAATCATATTGCTCAAGACAAAGAAACCCTAGCCCTGTCACTCCCATGATTTAAGTCCGCCCGATTACCTTTTTGGGTTATCTGAAGGACAGTATATCCCAACACCATGGACTATTCCTGACCTGAAACAGAACATCATCAGTGAAAACAGGAAGATCAAGAAGAACGCATGCACAAACGTCCAGAGCTTTGTCGTTAGAGTAAAAGAATTTTTTGAAATCTGCAACGAAGCCATCTAGAACATATTCTGAAATACTAGGCAGCTTAATCTGGGTAAGAAGGAGGTAATTTGCTATGTCCCTGTAAGTGTAACTTTGAATGTGTAATAAGGAGTAATGCTGTTGTGTACCATTTAAAGATGGCCATAATGCGAGAGTTACGCTTTGACAAATTAAAAACATTTTAATGAGCATTATGTAATTATTAAGACAAAACTGCAATCAAAAATCTTTGTATTAACATTGTAAAAGCTGTTTCGCTGAATTAGTCATTAAAATGATCATGAATGATTCTCCTGTCTTCAAAGATTGCCCCTCCTCTACATGTGACTCGCTCATTTGTTTTTCTTCTGAGTATGAAAGTAGGCTTTTTACGTTTGACGTAATTTACGTTGAAAATGATTTTCAAAAGTGGCAATTATATCATGTTTGGTACCAAATTAATTCTACAAGTTTCCTCTATCAATACATATGTCTATAGTTGCCATGCGAATCCTGGTTTTAAAGTTATAAGCATTTATAAATGGGGAGTTAATTTTTGGACACCCTGTATATGAAAAATAATAGAGGATATTTACACAAATAAAAATATATACAAGGACAATCACTTATTGGAATTTCAACTTAAAGCACTTAAATTAATTCAACTCATATTCAAAAACTTTGTACTGATGTTAATAGGTAGACTACTCCATAGTGAAGCAGCCCTGTATTGAAAAGTTCTTTTACCAGCAGTGTTATACCATGGGGGTACAATAAGAATGTTACCAATACTTCTGCAGACATGTAACCACAGTCAATATATACTGTTTGCAGCTTTTTTCATTACTGAATATCTTGTATCATTTTAAACTTTACAGAAATATCATGGCAAGAAGTCAGAATTAGGCCGAGATGCATCGGCACTTCGCAGGGCCTACTTCACTGCGAAACAAGATGCTATACAACACTTTGAAGATATTCTAGGTGAACTACCAAAGGAGACTATCAGCACTAAAGAAGGTAAACATTAAGCACGGGTGGTTTTTATTTGAGTTTCCCAAGAAAGAACAATTGTTTGTGAGTATTGAAGATAACTGGAAAAGATTGGATGATATAGAATTGGTATCTGTCCAAAAGATAACTTGAAAAAGATGTGGTGATATTCAACTATGGCACATGGGTGTCTATTGTTACATTATTCGCCTCAAACTCTGGGGAATAAATTTGCCTTTTGGGGAAGAAATTTTAAGTTCTGATTAAATAAAAAAAGTGTGGGTCAAAACAGGTGCAGCTTGTTCCTTCCCCACACAGGAAGATTTTTGGGGGAGGTGCATAGCTTTGAATTTTCCCTACACAGACTTGTAGGGAAGAATATTTTGCCATTTTGTCTTCACAGATTGAGGGAAAGGTGTGTGGAAGGATATCTGCATTCCACTTCACACACATGTATGTTATGGTTGTAATGAGGACGCTGCTTGTTATTTCCCAGGGTTACCCATCTAGGGAAGAGTTAGTTGGGAAGGACACCTAAAACTTGGTATTTCCCCTACTCGCTGGGAAGTGCTTGTGGAAATACACATTTAGAGGGAAGGGTTTGTGGGAAGAATGCAGCTTGTTATTTCCGATTTCCAGGCTTACCCATGTAGGGAATAGTTTGTTGGGAAGTATACCTCAAGTCTTGTATTTCCCCTACACACAGGGAATAGTTTGTGGGGAAGGATATAGACATTCACAGGAAAAAAAAATGAAAAAGCATAGGACTTATTGTGTTCCTAGACAATTTTGAAATTGTTAAAATTCCAGACTCGAAAATTCAAAGATGACTGTTAATTAAATATGCAAATCAATAAAATGGGTTGCATTAGTTTGTTTGGCTTATCCCAACTACCAGGATTGTCTAGATTGTACAACCATATTTTTATTGATGCACACCTATTAAATTAGCACAGAGAAGGATTTGATTAAGGATTTAGTTAGACAACAGTAGTGCTGGGGAAAAATTTGAGTGTTTTTGAAGAATAGAGACCCCTGCAATGACAGTGAAATATCCCTATACCAGAAGCTTATGGTGTAGTGGAACAATGTGCTAACTCTTCTATGTTTATAGTTTACATCTATTCTTGTGCTTGTCACTGAAACCTTGTTCAGCATCTACAAAAATAATTGTAGAGTCGTGCCAAAATAAACACACGATGTCATATTTTTGATTGATGTTGCAGTTAGTTTTAAATTGATTTGTAAAGCTTACATAGTTCAACACTTGGATTCTTAAATGCCCTGATCAGATATTTTGTTTAGTTTGCCTTGTATGACCTTGTATTTTATGTGTCACTTTTCAGAAGTCAAGATGATGAAGGAGGAGGAGGAGGAAGAAATCATCAGGTGCCTATGTGGCCTGCTCAATGATGAAGGCCTCATGATCCAGTGTGAGAAATGCATGGTAAGTAATGGTATCAGAGATGTTAACCTTGGTGTGGCCTGCTCAATGATGAAGGCATCATGATACAGTGTGAGAAATGCATGGTAAGTCCCATTACTATTGTGCTAGGGTCCTGCAAAGATTTAGTAGTGATAAACAGATGCTTGTGTTGTCTGCTAAATGACCAGACCTCAAATCATATTTTAAACTCACATACAAAAACATAAATATAGCAGCAACAATACAATAACAAAGTATGATATTCTGTCGGACGCAGTTGTTGAATTTGGCATACTTATTCATTGTTACTGGCGTGAAACTTATTGTGCGATGTCTATGGAGTGAACCAACATTTCGCTCTGAGTTATTAAATTTTTCTTACAATAAAGTTGAAGGACATATTTATGCACAACATATCAAAGAAAGGGATTGACACAAAAATAATTTAGCTGCAAAGGTCAATTTTGTGGACTTTGTCATTCACCTCCAATGCAATGTTTAACGCCAGGGAGTAACATGGAACAGCCTCAATTGACCAATCAGAAGACAGGATTCTAGTCTGTGACATCAGTGCGTCCAACAGAATTGAAAGGATTAAAAATGCTAAGAAGGCTTGAATACCCCCAAGTTACACATTACAACCAGTGTGACCTAAACTACACAAGCAAGACGTAGACATGAACAAATATACCCAAAACTTTCACAAATAAAGTAACATGTCATCGTATGTATCTATAAGATCCGCTTTTGAATATGTTTCATTATACAATATGAAAGATGTATGATAAATCTAAGTTTGATTTCAAGGAGGAATGCCCCCATTTGCAGGCTTGGAACTAGTAGCAAAAACACAGGACGTGTTGGTGATGGGCTTTGGAAGTACAGCTACACCAATAATGATCATCACAAATATCAACTCCACCAGTAGCCAGATCAAATTTTACTACAAAATCATCAGCCCCAAAGCAACAAATTACAGATGGATCTAAAAGTTGATGTTGTGTTATCTACTTTCTTGACTTGTTTTATTTTGTTTAGATATGGCAGCACTGTGATTGTTTGGGCATGGATGAGCCTTCTGAGAAGTACCTGTGTGAAAGCTGTGAGCCCAGACCTGTACCCAAGGTAAATAGTTTCAGGCCAAGTTATTGTCACCAGTTGTACTGGGCAAAGACATCAATGAGCTCAAAATGGTATTCATGTTGTCCTTATTTTCTATATTTTTGGCATTTTTTACCACAATGAGCTGGTAAGCTATACTCTATAATTCTTGAAGTACAGAGCAATCTTCGATACAAATTCCATAGCACATCCCCTGGACCCCTGTATTCTGCAAAATGTTCAGCGGTTTCTTTTGTACTGTGTAAGCAGCTAATGAATTATTTAGACCGAATCACTGTTGATTATTGTGTCAAGGAGTTTCACAATTATTTCTGGTATATCGGTTGTATTTTTTTTTTTTTTAAGTTTAAAGAAAATCATGAACACAAGATGCATACATGTGTTTCAACAGTGGTTAGATTATTGTTCACATTCAGAACACACAACACATTTGGTTACATGCTTTAATCGGCTGATCAGTTTGTACTTTCAAGGTTTTTGAGTACAAATCTACTTTTGCCGATTTTTTGATGTGATACCCTCGGTAACAGACCCAAAACTTTGCAAAATCGAGGTCTCAGGGAAAAATACCTCAAAACTTAACATGATATAATAATAAACTTTGATAGGAGTAGTTTAAGTCCTTTTCAAATGCTGTAAAAAGTGTATATTATTTTGGATACTTTTTTCTTGGTCACCCAGTAGACCATGGTAGGTGTAGACTACAAAGAAATTTACTATACATACTATTCCTAATATTGCAGGTTTGAAACTTACTTACTTGAGGTCAGTACAACATTTGCATTTTCGCCAAAAAAAACATTATTAGTTGCATTTTTGTGTCAAGCACTAGTTTACAAGAAAACATTGTATATGAACTTTTTTGCCAGGAAATTGCAATGCGGCCTCAGCCTTCATATGCCAAGCCTGGCGAGACATACTACCTAAGTTTACAAAGAGATGAAAACCTGACGGTCAAACAAGGTATGTTTATTTGATCCTATCTAGAGGATGATACTTATAATCAATCAGTTAAAAGAAATTCCAATGCAACCTCAAGCCCTGGATCCCAAACTTGCCACCTCGGCCCCAATATGCCCAGTATGTGACTTAAGCCCCTGTATGTCTAACCTCAAACCCCTTCCCAGCTTGCAACCTCAGCCTCAATATCATGCCTACATATGTAATCTGAAACCCCCAACCCCATATGCCCAGCCTGAAACCTCGAACCCCTTACCCCCAGCTTGCAACCAATTGTAAACTAATCCTATTATTTGTCATGTGGTTGCTAAAACTTAGGAGTACACAAACTGATGTACTAACACCAGGCAAGCCATTATCTGTGTAGTGTATTAATTGTATAGAGTCGGAAGTTAACTGCCATATTTAAAAACAGACCAAAATCACAGAATTGAGAGTAGAAAATGAAATGCACTCTAAATGATAGTGTTTATTTTTTCTTAAAATCTTTTTCCACTTTGATCTCTGTGTTATAGGAGATGCCGTTTATTTGGCACCTGAGAATGAGCGAACAAATCCAGACGGTAGTCCCATGGAAGTAGCACCTCATGTCACAGCAGCCAGCCTGGATCCAGAGAATCTCAATATATTCAGAATAGAGAAACTATGGAAGAATGAAGTGTATGTATCTGTCTTTAATCTTATTAAATTGTAATATCTTATAAAAAACAGCTTTTTGAACCAGTTTATGTGTTCATTTCCTTGGAAATTTACAACAAACTTGGAAGCATTAAGGCCAAATCCAAATGTCGGGTTTTCTGGTAGAAATTTAAATTTGACATGGCATCATTATTTTTAACCACACAACACTTTCTAACTGCCAACAATATTTACCTTTAACCAGAACAGATTGCATCATATGTACACATTATTGGAAATGTAAAACCAGGATATCTTTTGTTGCCAGAGTTGATGATCTTACTATCTATGTATTGTAAAGAATACTTTTAATACTTCATGGAGAGCTGGAACAATATTATAATAATCTGCTGCATTCCTTTATCTTGAACGTAATTATGTCATGTTTCCACAGCAGGTTGAGCCCGTGCAAGGCAGAATCCCTGTCACCACTTAATCTTATGTCCTTTGTCAATTGCAATTGATTCGATGTGAAATTCAGCACAGTCAAAGTCTCATTTAATTATTTTCTGGTGGTTTTGTTTCTAGTGGGGAGAAGTTTGCTTTTGGACACCATTTCCTCAGACCTCATGAGACACACCACACACCATCCAGAAAGTTCTTCAAAAATGAGGTATGTAATTAAGCTATTCTGATTAATCTGGGCAGTACAACTAATTGTACGGCATGAAAATTATATGTGTTTCCACATATTTCCAAGTTTTTTGTCACGTTGCTATTTTTTCTCATAAAACCGTGGTGTTTTTTTTTCTTCTTGTTTTTGTTTGTTTGTTGTTGTTTTTTGGCTCAAAGATGAAAAGTCAGCAAATTTGAGATAACCGTGGTGTTTTTTGTTTGTTTGTTGTTTTTAACCCATGCACATAGTGCCTGGGTTTATCTAACCATGATCATGTCTATCGGTCTATCTATCTATCGTTCAACTTCTTCTCGTATATGCTTCAACGGATTTTCGTGAAACTTGCACGGGATGATCCTTGGGTAGAGGGGCTACGGGGGTGTTCGCGATTTTGCGACCCAAGGTCATCGGGGGTCAAACGAGGGCGCTTTCCAAAATTCTTTAAAACGCTTCTTCGTCTACAGATTTCG